>CALNHX010008895.1:0-55524 GCA_940337035.1 Agriotes lineatus
CCACCCCTTTTTGGTGACAGATTCATTTAGAATTTATTAGCACTGGGGATATTGTGTCATAGTATTGGTTAGTTATTTTTTTATTGAATTAAGGGGTGACAAAAGGTTTTAAAGAAAGCAAAACTAGATTTGATAGAAATTCCAGCTGACGCACTAAAGCCAAGTCCTTCGTTTGTCGGATCTGTAAAGCCTCGCTTCTCGAGAAGGCTTGTTGTTTCACGTTTCGTGGGTTGAGTGGTTCGACAGTTGATTAATTCCGAGAACCTAAATTTTGAGTTACGATATACTCATATATCTGCATCTGCATCTAGCCGGAGCAAGTTCAGGGTTGATTGATTTTGTGGATTAATGATTGCTTAGTTGGGCCGTAGGGTTGGTTCATCATTTAAGGCAATAACCTCATCATTACCGCTATGAACTAATCACTGGTCGTTTACACGTGGCCCTGTTGTGTTGTGATCGTTTAAACTTTGTCGTAAACGCTAATTATCTTCGTAGTCCGGGCACGTCAAGATAGGGACAGGCACGTCACAATTTTGCTGCATGGCCTTTTGTTACGTCACGCGCTTCAAGAATTGACAGTGGCACGGTATCTCCACCGGTTTTGATACAATTTTTCGTCTAAGTTTAGCGGGTGGTTTCTCTCTAGGGTTGTAGAGATGAATAATTTAATAGTCGATTTTATCTTAAGACAGAAAATGCTCATTGTAAATGTTTACAAATAGGTAGAAAGTTTTGGCTTCGAATGTTGTTTGAAAATAATTAGCAATTAAATGTGTACCTAATTATGTATGTATTAATGTAGCTAGCTTTATTTTGCATTAATTTAATAAAAAGTGTTTTTTCCAATTTTTGCTTATCTATTATTTACTGGGTGGGAAGTTTATACCAAACTTGTAGGTGGGCGACAAAATCTGCTAGTGATTAGTTGGTGATGAATTAGCGTCCGCCCACTATTTGCGATCACAATTCAAAACCGTGAGCAAGAAAAACAAAATTATTATTCATATATGTATTATTATTTTAATTCATAGAATTACAAATATTGTAAAATTAAAAAACTGGTTATTTAGAATCGGAATTTAGCGCCCTTGACTTTTAATCGTCTTTCCTTTAACAGCACTTTTTTTGTCGACATTTTTAATAAAACGAAACGCAAATGAAAACAATTATAAACAACTAAACTCCTTGGTAACAGGACGCCTATTTAAGAAAGTACCGTGTCAGGCCATTTTATTTTTCTTTAATTTCTATAGCTACTTAATCATTTCGAACAGTTTCAGTACAAAGTCTACGATTTCTCCTGCATATAGGTTCCGTTTTAGTCAAATTTCACCGCATAACATTTCCGCTATTTGCATCTAAAGTTCTAAAGTTGACACGCGCGCAACTTCGTTTCGCGCTAGGCTCTAGCCGGTTACTCGACAGCTGCAGTTTGCTAATATTGATTTTCAAAACTTAGCCCGTTGGAGCAAGCGAGATATCTGTCTCGAATAATTTAAAACTTAGTCGATCTCTCTCCCGCGCGGCTTGCTTCGCGTCTTCAGTTGAGGCTTATTGCATTCTGATTGGATACATCTGTTGCCGTGTTCGCGTTGCCTTTGGGCACGGTGGCCTATGTTAGTGCTGTTATAGCAATCACGTGTGGTTTGTTACCGGGTCGTCCCACTGCCTTTAATTGTTTAGGACTCCTGCTCGGGCTGTGAGAGCGTGAGGTGGTTTCTGTTTTCGCTGGTGGACCGTGTGTTGGTGCTTGAGTATTCGGATGGCCGTCAGCTTTGCATCATTTTTGTAGGGTCGAAAATAGGCTCCTTTTTCCCAAACAGGAGGTTCAAACTAGCAGAGTTGTCCAAACCTTTGGTCTCGCCTTCCCTCTTTTCCCAAAGGTGGACGTGATTTAGTCTTTGCCACATGGATGGATCATCCGCAAGTGCTGTCCCGACTCCCACGCCTCTGTTGCGCCCGTTGCATCAGGCACGCCGTTAGCTGCCGTCTTGCCCACGCTTGGCGGGTCCCCAACAGACGGTAGCGTGTGTGTAATTTGCTTACTAATTTAAACATTTTTGCCGCTAACTCAATGTACTTTGAACCGCTAGCATTCATAATTAATTTCCTGTTATTTGTATTGGCCTAATTTGAATACTTTTGCCGCTAACTCAATGTACTTTGGGAGCTAGAATTCATAATTAATCACCTGTTATTTGTGCTGGCCTAAGTAAAACGCTGTTACCGCAAACGCATTGTAGCTTGGCCGCTGTCATTCATAATTCAATTCACGTAACTGGCCTGCCAAGGCCTATTGGATAATTAAGTTCGTAACGGCGGCCCAAGGCCTGTTTTATATTTAAAATTAATATGACCACTTAAGTATAATTAGAGATAAAGCGCCTCCCAGCTGGGGCTCTAGATATATATGTAGTTTAGTCCAGATCGGTATGTTAATCTTTGTTGTCCTGTGTATCGCCCATTTTACATGTATGAGACCAATAGACTGGTATTTGAACTAAGGCCTTATAATTTACAACAAATCTGTGCATGCCCATTTCAGGTTAAGGTTATTGTGTAACGATATATGTACGGCAAAGCCTGAGTGTTTGAGCGTCACACGTAAGTTGACGACGCTTGCAGCTGCAGTGGCGAGATTCGTGAGGCCGATATTACACCCCGTTTGACCTTCAAGGTTCGGTTAAGCGTGGGTCTCCCTGATTGGACCTTGTGGCGCTCTTTTTCTTTTGCAACACCCTATACATACAGTCTCGCTTGCCCTGTGGCGTACCGCTTTTAGGACCACGCCCATATCCCTGATCGTATTAGAGCCGTGGCCTTTGAGCCTTTGTTTAATTGTGGTCTAATGGTCGTAATTGTCATCTAACAAGTTGTTTTTAGCACTTGCATCACTTTCTCATGTTGCACTCCAAATCTATGAAACACACAAAGACGTTGCAGTTTATATCACGGCACTAACTTAGATGTTAAATCGTGCCTTTGTGGTTTCAAAACGCTTCCGGAGTTAAAATTATCTTCGAGATGTTCTTCAATGTTGAGACAAATTTTTTGATGTGTAATTCGTAAAAATTTACTGCATTCTTCAGTTCTTGCTTTCTTTAAAAAGTATAAGCGTTGATCCTAACCAGTCAAATAGGATGACACTTCTATCGTAGATAGCATTGAACAGAAAAACTAATAATTTAATTGTTGTTTCCTCTAAGAGTTTCAAAATTTCAGTTGGAATTTTGTTAGGACCAGTTTCTTTATCTATTATTTGCCATTTCAATTGACTTTGCAACTTTATCTAGTTATTGAGGTCCAGCATTTTTCTTGCGCTTGATCTTCACACAGAGTCAACTGAATGTTATAAGAAACTGTACCAAAAGTGATATCGAGGAACACCTTGCTAATAGTAAAGTGTTTGATGTGTTAGTGGCAAAGCTTGCCGATATCGTGGTCAACAAACTATAATTCAAATTAAACAAGATAGAAAAACTAATAGACAAATGCAGTGCGTTGGAAAATGTGGTGGTCCATTTACAAAAAGATAGTGAAGAACTGTCTGCGAAAGTTGATAGGTTAGAACGGTACACGCGACGTAACAGTGTAAGGGTATTCGGTATAGCTGAGGTTAAAGATGAAAATGTCGACGAAAAAGTACACGAGGTATTTAATAGCCATCTGCGTGTAGAGATAATCCCAGACCATATTGATCGCTGCCACAGAATAGGTGCTCACAGTTGTAATCACGAAGCCTACTGGTCCCCGTGCCATTATAGTGACATTTAGTAGCTATCACTATCGCAATAACGTTTTTCTAAACAAGAAAAAACTGAAAGGCACTCACATCGTTATCAAGGAAGATTTAACCAAGCAGCGTCTGGATTTATTCAAATGTGCAGTTGAACAATTCGGATTTAAAAATGTGTGGACCAAGGATGGTGCGATATGCTTAATCAAGGATGGGAAAAAGTGCGTGAGCCACTCATCGTATGATATGGATAAATTATGAGGGTAGATGCATGATCAAGATAATTGCAGCTGACTGATATATGTATGTATATATCAATACATTTTGTTCTCTATGTATTCATTTATATTTTTTGGGGAAGAGCGTTAAAGCTAAATGAGGCATTGTTTTTGTTTATTTTTGACATATAACAACGATTTGTTTTTTTTCTTTTTGTTGTTTTAATTAATTGTTAAATTCTTTTCAATTTGCTGTCGATTAGGTACGCGGATAGAATTTTGGTTGTAAGCTTATGAAAACAATATTGAGTTTGTATTAACAAGACGTCAGAGGTCTCAGAACGAAAACTAATGCATTTACAAAAAATCCTTGGTCAGAACAATATGACTTGAGGGCTCTAACTGAAGCAGAATTAGATGATGACGTCAATAGTTGAATTATTTGATGAACGCTATCAAGTTTTTAGATGTGATCG
This sequence comes from Agriotes lineatus, assembly GCA_940337035.1. NCBI lineage: Eukaryota > Metazoa > Arthropoda > Insecta > Coleoptera > Elateridae > Agriotes > Agriotes lineatus. The sequence continues at coordinate 4,434 of CALNHX010008895.1, forward strand.
GGATAAAAAGCTAACTGGTAAGAGTAAAAGCGGGGGTGTACTTATTGCAATTTTGAAATGCTTTAATGCTGAATTAGTTAAATTGTGCACCAATGAACATTTGGATTCGCTTTGTATTTGTTTAAAATTTTTGGGAACTAAATATTTCTTTACTGTAGTTTACATTGAGCCTGCTGTTGCTATTGAAACTTAGGAGTATAAACAATATTATGAACTGATTGAAAACTGTCACAAAATTAATGATAATGGAAGATTTTAACATACTAGTCATTACTGGTGCGGAATTTAATTTAGAACACGAAAATACTATCAACAAGACCTTGAAACTTCTTATGAATGCGCATAATCTGAATTCATTAAATAATATAGTAAATTTATACGATAGAATCTCAGATTTAATATTGTCCAGCGTTGACTTAAAAGTAGAGTTAGAAAATTCACCGTTTGTACCGAAAGACTTGCATCATCCAGGGCTGAACTCAATCTTGGCTGTTGACAAGCGCGCATGTTGTAACCACCTTCAAAATGTGCCGACATTGTATAACTTCAAGCGTGCAAATTTCTTACTAATGTATGAAAAGCTGCTTGATAGTGATTGGAAGGTGATTGAGCAGTTTCAAAACGTAGATGCATGTGTAGAAAAATTTTATCAAATTTTTAATGAAATTCTTAATCAAACTGTATCAAAAACAACAAATAGAACGTGTATGTATTCTGCGTGGTTTTCTGCTGAAGGTAAAAGGCTAATAAAAAATAAAAATGTTCACAAAATGCGTTAAGATAAAGTAGATCATCACTTGCAAGAATTTAAGCGTTTACGAGCACTTGGTAAATTTTAAATCAGACTCGATTATAAAAATTATCTAGATAATATGCAATCTGAAATAAAAACAAACATGCAAACACTTTGGAATTTTGTAAATAATAAAAAATAAATGCTGCGAATGAATATGTATATAAACGTAAGATAGTGGGAAAAGGTACGGCTGCTCAGGAATTTGCTGATTACTTTCAGACGGTGTATGGAAAAAAATCGACATGTAGGATGAGCCACCAACCGCTAGGGGTATATAATAATAATTTAGGAGCTTTTGAATTGAATGAAATAACTTTGGAAGAGATAAAAATAGCAATGAAAAAATTTAAACCCAAAAAGTCGGCCGGACCTGATGACATTCCTTCTTATATTTTGAGAGGTTGTGTTGATATCGTAGCTTATCCCTTGGAAATCATCTTCAATATTGCAGTAAAAAGTGGAACGTTTCCTACTTTGTAGAAAACTGCTAAAGTTACACCAGTTCACAAGTCAGGAAATATCGAAAATTATAGACCCATCTCAATCCTGTCTTCCTGTGGAAAAATATTCAAGCAATTCTTGTACGATACATTATACGAACATGTAAAAAACTATTTCTCCTGAGCAACATGGGTTTATGCGGGCGAGATCTGTACAGACGAATTTATTTAGAATTGTTGATTGCATTTCTGAATCATTGGAACATTCTGCACAAGCGGATGTTGTCTAAACAGATCTTGCGAAAGCATTCGACAGAGTTGATCATGACATATTACTGCAAACATTGTCTCACTGCAATCTTTCTCCTTTGGCTCTGCAAATGTTTAGAACTTATCTGCAAGCTAGACTACAATGGATTTGTCTGCATGGTTCAAGATCTGAGACTTTTGTAATGGCATCAGGTGTACCTCAAGGTAGTAATTTGGGTCTACTACTATTTCTCATATTTATAAACAACCTTCCAGATGTAATTAAGCATTATAATTGTGTGATGTTTGCTGATGACCTAAAATTACTTTTAAGAACTTGTGGTGCAGGTGATGTAGTCTATATGCAGCGTGATTTAGATACATTTTAATGTAGATAAATGCAAGATAATGAGTTATACTCTGGGTAAACAGGCAATTTAGAATAACTACATAATGAATGGCATAACACTAAACAGGGTAAAAACTATTCGTGATGTCAAAAATACCTTTTTATGTCCCTACTTATGGATCACGAACAACAAAACTGTTCAATGCATGCTACAGAATTGATATTAGGAAAACATCACCAATTATAAAAATGTGTTTATACTATGAAAAAGTAGTAGCAAAGAAATGAGTCTCTTGATGTATTTGAAAATAATGAAGAAGCATTGAAACAAATGTTGACTGCAGTTGTTAAGCAGAATCTGATCTGTGTGCCTGTGATCCTCAATGCCGATTGTATTATTATTTATATGTATTCAATAATTTAAAATAAAAATAATTTTGAAATCTCTTGTGTTGCCGTAAGTAATTAACATACAATGATATTGTTTTTGTTTTGTTTTTTATTATATGAGCAATGTAATTAGGCTGAGCCTGTTTTGTTCATTATACTAATAAATAAATACGAAAGATCTATATTTTGCTCTTGTACACAACAGCTTTCTTCTATATATTTTCTCCATCTGGTGAACTCAAGCTCTACTTCCAAAATTATGTTTCCGTTTTCATCCGTTATGATGCTAGTGTGATTATTGCTTTTCATTTCGGAAGCTTGCATAATTTTCGTTTACTGATGGAAAGTGTAGTGTCTTTTCTTACAGTCTTCAGTTATCGTGTGTTGGGTTTATGCATTTCTGATCTTCCTTCCTATTTCTTAGTTAAATGTCCGGTATCTGCTCTTTTTTCCCAGAAATTTCTTTTGTCTTCTCTCCTTCATAAGCTTTAAGATTTCTCCCATCCATTAGAGTAATAAATACAGTTTCTTCAATGAATAATGGATAGCAATTAATTTTTTTCTATCGCACTGTATTAACGATTACAAATACATACACATGAAGAAAGGTGGCGATGTCTCGCACTGGTTTGATACACGTAAACAAATGTGATCTCTGGCAAATATTAGAGATATGATTCCATGTTTCAGCTAATAATATAGACATTTTTTTTAACGTGGAGGAGGGGAAATTTCATAAATTTCCGCTAGCTCGTACTTGCGGGGTATGTCGGATTCACCTAGTGGGAAAGCCAGATGCCTACCGACGAAAACCCCTCCCCCTTTGGCACAGAAGAGGACATCCTGGAGCCGTTGTCCATTACAACAGGATGTCTTTTATTCCAACAAACATCTTAGTGGGCCTGTTTTGTTAGTTGACAAGCTGTTTTTCTTCTCTTTCTTTGATTTTCATAATGTCTATTATGAACCGGTGTATATAGTTCCATTTCTCCTCTGAGCTGACCCCTGACCATGTGTTGGATCATGTTAGCTACCGTTAATTCTTGACCTATTTTAGCTTCTAGTTCCATACGTTGCCGGTGGAAACGTATGCAGTGAAATAACACATGTTCCGGACTATCAACCTGATCACAATGCAAGCAGTCTTCAGTTTCCATAATCTTCATTCTGTACAGATACTGTCTAAAATTACCATGTCCTGTGAGTATTTGTGTAAGGTAATACTCCACATTTCCATGCCTTCTAGTTACCCAATCTTCTAAGCGAGGTATGAGTTTTTTAGTCCAGGCAGATGTTTTTTGATGACTATCCCACCGGGTTTGCCAGAGACGTAATGTCTCCTGCCGAAGTTGGGCCTTTGTAATATGTTCTTTCTCACGGAACATAGCGCATCTTTCTTCAACCAGTTCAGTTATTGGGGGGATGGCGGCCAGAACATGTAGCGCCTCCGTCGGGGCCGTCCTATAGGACGACGTTACTCCAACAAGCGTCTTTCTTTGCGCTTTCTCTAGTATCGCGGCATACTTCTTTTTCTTGATGATTTCTTCCCACGCCGGAGCAGCATATAAGATAATTGGGGAAACCACCGATGCCAGTATTTTGCGCCTTCCATATTTTGGACCAAAAGTGTTTTTCATTGCCCTTGAAATTGCTGTTGACGTTAGCTCTGCTTTTCTAGCTACCTGTAGTATGTGGGACGACATTGTTAGATTTCTGTTGAAGTGGACTCCTAGGTTGTGACGGTTGGAATATTTTCTAAGCCATTTCAATTTGTTTATTAAAGGCGCGGCAACTTTCCTCGCGTCTCGGTGCTTACTAGGTTGCCTATCTGGGATTCATTACAATTTCAAAATTGCAGTGTTGCTTTTCTCGGCGCATGTACATTAAATGCATTTCCGGCTTCGATTCGGGAAAACGTGCATTCTAAAAATTCTCTTCCGACTTTCAAGTTGCTTTTTCGAGGCTCCAAGTTATTTTTGGTGACGCTTTGTTAAGTGGAATTATCCCGAAAAATGCACATAATCCGGTGCGTGGTTGGATTCTCGTGTTAATTGAATTACACGCATCATTCTGGGGAACCAGGAACGAGTGATCGTTCGGAAGGATTAACTTTGGGCCGTTAAAAATCCTTAAGGTAGGCTTTGCTAGTTCTTTTATGGCCGATGGGCTGACGTTTAGCTTCCATTTCAGGCCTTTTCTTTTACGTTTCATTGTACCCATGCCTTGTACGTTATCGCCTAAATTATTGGCATCATTCGACAAAATCCAGCTGCTGCTCGGCAATTATCGAAGCCTTTGTCTGCGAGCTCTCGGAGACGTCGCCCACCCGTCCACCAGGTGAAATCGAGAATTGGTGCCGTAGGGTCCTGTTCCCGGCATTTATCAAAGGTTAGATGTTTATCGGGTGCGGTGTGTTCGAGACCGTTCACGGCGTGACCTCGAACCCCAGCTGTTTGACCGCAGTGCGAACTGCGGAGTGCTGATAACATTCCACATCGGGACTGTGCGCTTATTTATCGCCTTTTGACTTGCTACTGTTAACGAGTTGCATCGCAGCCCTCAGCTGTTTTAACTCGCCTTCTGTATTGCTACTGATTAACGAGTTGCATCGCAGCCCTCAGCTGTTTTAACTTGCCTTCTGTATTGCTACTGATTAACGAGTTGCATCGCAGCCCTCAGCTGTTTTAACTTGCCTTCTGTATTGCTACTGATTAACGAGTTGCATCGCAGCCCTCAGCTGTTTTAACTTGCCTTCTGTATTGCTACTGATTAACGAGTTGCATCGTAGCCCTCAGCTGTTTTAACTTGCCTACTATTGATCAATTGCATTGTGACCTTCAGTCGCTTTTGCTGTTAAAATTGCCTCTTTTATTGCCGCTGATATACCTGTGAAAATAGCAAATGGGTCTTATTTGACACAATTCATTTTTAAGAGCGCCTTGCTAGCGAAGACCTTGTTATCTAATCTCTCTCGCTAACACGAGTGCTGTCCTTAAGCGCACCAAGTAGCGTGTCCCTACCGTCGAGGCCTCATCGGTTACAGATACGTCGCGATAAGAACCAACATACCAATAGCTTTGTTTTATACGCGTTACAAAACGCTCTCAATTTAGGGCCCCTTCGCTGCCTGCTGTTTGCGCCAAGAGATTCATACTCGCTGTTAGCTGGCACTAGCCCCGTGTGCTATTTCGAGTCAAGCAATTTTAGTTAAACTTTAATCCAATTTTTAATCAAACTTAATCAAATTTAAATCAAACTTTAGCGCGGAAGCTCTTTACTATAAACATTGTACTTGTATGTGAATCTAACCTATGGCGATACTTTAATATTTGCGATAACGTTATATGTATATATGTATTACTCATTTTTTTTGAAGGGAGATTTGTGTATTTATGTGTTATCCTTTTTTTTTTTGTTATACTGCGAGCTTTGTGACCGACAAACGAAGTTAAAGGAAATTAAAGCTTCGGTACTTGATTGTATTTCTTGATTTTTTTTTGTGGGTTATTACTATAGGGATTATAGTTGTCGACGACTACTGCAGAAAGGTTCGATAAGGTAGGTGTGATATTTCCTTTGTTTTGCTGGCTTCTTTGGGATTTGTTGGTGAGGTTGTGCCCGCTATTTAGGACCAGTAGCGTGTGCCTCCCGTAGTGCTTTGGGCAATTTTTAGGTTCTTGGCGCCCTGGATATTTTTTTTTTTTTTTTACTTACATCGTGAGACCGCTGAAGCTGGATCGAAATCCACGCCCCTCTTCGAGCTAGCCGAAGCACCTCTTTATTAAGCCAGCCACGTTATAACATATTCAAACAAACCAAATAACCCTATATAAGCGCCCCGAATTAGTGAATAGCACTTTTAGTGAACTGCTCGCTTCGAAAAGCTAGCGAAGAAGGGAGCGAGTCCCGGTCTGCCAATGGATTTTCCAAATAAAAGCCTATCGCCAGAAGTCACGGCCAAATGCCAATGCGCAATGCACGAGAAAATAGCGTTCGAATTCGAAATTATGGCAGGCGGCCCATTCTGCACGTAACAAGGGTCCGCCAATTCCGTATCTTGTACTCTGTTAAATCCTCCTTAAGACATTCCCACCACGTTTTCCTCGGCCTTCCTTTTCTATTCCTTCCCTCTGGTTCTAGTTTAAATGTGTTTTTGGCTAAATCTTCGTCACTCAGCCTAGTTATGTGGCCGAACCATCTCAACCTATTTTGTTGCACTGTCACTTTTATACTAGGATCTTGAGACATTCCCTCCAACTCGGCATTTGTTCTTCTTCTCCAACTACCGTTTTCTTTAACACCACCGAATATCTTTCTCAGAATTCGTCTTTTCCATATTTCTAAACGTTTCATGTTTTCCATTTTTAGAACCATGTTTCACTTCCGAATAGCACTACTGGCCGCATTCATTCATAAGCTATTCATTTCCAGGAAACTGTAGCTGCTTTTCAGCTCGCCTAATCCATTTATCGTGGTGAATAAGACCACTATTCCTGTTTGTGCTGTGTCCTTTCTTAACAGGTCCTGGTGTGATTTTGCCTTTTGTACTATCTTCTTCCATTCTTTCCTATCTTTAATCAAACTTCTCCAGTCACGGATCGTCATCAGACCTATATCGTTTTCCGTTTGATCCTTCCATCTTGCCTTGGGTCTTCCTTCCGTTGGACTCCATCCCGTTATTATCTTTACTGGGTCCTTACTGTCCATTCTATGTACGTGACCATACCATCTTATTCTTTGGGCTTTGATAATCGTCACTATATTTTCTCCCTTTAGCAGAGCATCTATTTCAAAATTCATCAATTGTCTACTTTCATCTTCTCCTATCTTTTTTCGTCCCATGATTATTCTTATAATTTTCCTTTCGAAAATTTTTAGTTGTTCTTCTTCTTTCTCCGTTAGGTTTACCATTTCCGCTGCATATGTTACTATGGGTCTTATTATTGTCTTATATATTCTTAGTCTAGTGTTTTTACTTAAGTTCTTGTCCCTCAACAGCTGTTTGTTGGCATAAAAGGCTTTGCATCCTGTTTGTATTCTCTCCTTGTTATTTCTTCTTTCGTCTCTTCTATGTATTGTTATTCCTAAATACTTGAACGTCTCTACTTCTTCAAAATTGTAATGCATGCTTCTTAACCCTGTATACGTTACTTTCTTTCGTCTACTGCAGTGCATATATTTTGTTTTGCACTCATTAATTGTTAGTCCTTTTTCTTTCGCTCCTTCTTCTATTATTGTAAATGTCTCTTCAAGTTCCCTTCGAGTCCTTGCTACTATTGCCACGTCATCGGCGTATGCTATAATCTGTACTGATTTAACGTTAATTGTTCCACAATTTTTTATTTTTCTGATTATGTCATCCAATAATGTTATAAATAATAACGCGTCTCCCTGTCTTACTCCTCTATTTACTTCAAAGCTATCTGTCTTATTCTGCCCTACTAAGACCATTGCTTTGGATTTTTCCATCGTCATTTTAACTAGTTTTATCAGTTTTTGCGGTGTTTTAATTATTTCTAGATCTTGTATTATTTTGGTCCTTATTAGTTGGTCAAATGCCTAGAGTCAAGCTCAACAGGGTCTTCTTTCCCCGCAAATTTTTCCAAGCCCGTTCCCTTGGCAGTGGTTTCGCTAGATAGTAGGTAGGGACAGTGGGAATCTCGTTAATCGATTCATGCGCGTCACTAATTAGATGACGAGGCATTTGGCTTTAAAATTCATTTATTGAGTACATTATGAACATTACGGCTAAAGATCTTGGCCCGCCGTGGGCTTACAAAAAATATATATATAATACATCGGGTTACATTACAAAGGTACAGTTACGGACACCTCAAAGTGCACGGTTTTTTGTTACTATGGTTATTTTTGCGATTTTTCGGCTTATTAAATGAGGGTTTCTCCAGTGGCGTTGCTTGTGATTGTAAGAATAGGTATTACTTTTTTAATGTTTGTATTTTAGCAAAGTTTCACAAGTAAACAAACTATACATGTAATATGTATTTAATAAATATGTATCAGTATTCAATTGCTTAAATTGCTACTACGCTTTGCAGTTTGTTTCGCATAGGGTTGACCAATGTTTCCATATTGTATCCTCGCAGTTCCTTCCAAGCATTTATTATTCTTTCCCATAATTCATCTGCGTTGTTTGGTGCAAAATCCCTGGTATAAATTTTTGTAGTTAAATACCCCCAAACATTTTCGATAGGGTTCAAGTCCGGACTTTTTGCAGGCCATGGTAATAAATTGATATTATTCTCATCAAACCATCAATGAACAATCCCTGCTGCATGCACAGGACAGTTATCCTGTGAAAATAATGTTATCAATTACGTTAACATAAACAAAATTAATTAATTAAGTAATATCTTGCCTGTTGAAAAGTAAATTGATTAGGAAAGGCCTCTCTTACAGATGGCAGCATCACATTTTGCAAAATATTGCGATAATTTTCAGCATTCAGTCGACCATTAATTCTATAGCATGCCCCAGATCCGTGAGCATTGATCCATCCCCATACGTTTACAGAGAATCGTCCACTACTTAAGGGTTGAACATAATATTGTTCCTCAAATCTTGAATTTTGTGGTCCATACACCCTTAATCGTCAATTGGTAAATGATTGAAATACCTTTTCATCTGAGAAAACAGTCCTGTTCCAAAAATCGTCGATTTCATTCAAATAGTCGGTTGCAAACTGTATTCTTCGTTCTTTGTTCTCTGAGGTTAAAAAAACTTTTCTTGCAAATCTGCTGCGACTCGACTCAGCGACCAGTTCTCTTCCAGTTTTGTAATAGCTCGCATTTTCTCTGCTTCTGACAAATGTCTGGGAATTTTTCGAGTTTTCAGTTCTATGACAGTTGATGACAAACGTAAACGTCAAAACTCGACGTCTATGATTAGAATATCGTATTACACGCTAAAAATCTGCCGTGCACTTTGAGTTGGTCGTAACGGTACACAGGTACACACAAAAAATGCAATGTAACCGCACAACCGACAGCGGCGTCCAGATGGAGGGTGGGGGGCCGCCGGAGAGATAGGGCGGTGGACGGCCCTCAGCGCTGCTGTTGCCGGTGACGCTCGCCTCGGTCCAGGGGTCTTCGTCGCCACACGGAGGCCATGAAATGGGTATGCATGGAACTGGTCCACTTCAGGCAGGTGTGAATGCAGCTGGCCTTCACCGATGGCGACAGCTTCAAGACATCGGAGGTGGGGATGTTGGCCCGGGGCCAGATCCCTCTAGCCCCCAGGAGCAGCGGAATAAAGATGAGTTCCTTTCCTGGCCATACCCGAGCGGCTGCCTCTCGGAACCGGACGTTGTCGTAAACCATCCTCTTGGCTTCCCAGCTCTCTGCCAGGGTACGGGGTCCCTCCCAGCAGATCTGGACGTCGCAAATTGCGATTTGGAGCTGGGAGATGTGGATGGCAAGGTCCGGCTTGAAAAGTTGACCGTCGGGATGGCGAGCTCGGGGCTCCATCTTCGTTGTCCACTGCTGACGCCTGGTGTGGTTGGCTACCTTCTTCACGACCTCGTTGTGCCGGTTTATACGGTCGAAGTGAGTCACCGGGCACCCTTGGAGTACATGCGAGAGGGATTCTACTCTCTGGCACCCGGCTCGGCATCTTCTGGTCTCCGCTGGCTGGTAGGGGAGACCGACCGTGGGGAGGTTGGAGGTCCTCAAGTGGACGGCACGAACGAAGTCCCTTCCGGTCCACCCCCTGGGGACCCAGTCGATCCAGGACCTGCTGGCTCTATCGTCCACCGCGTCTTGCAGCCCAGTGGACATGGGTCTGGTTGCAATCTCTTCACGCCAGAATGGAGAGGGGTTGCCCCTGCGGGCTAGGTGTTCAAGCCGCAGGGCGAAGGCTTGAATGTAAGGGGATCCCAGGACCGCTTCGGTGGTAGGGTCCGCCGAGATCGCTAAGTTGCGCATCCGATTTTGTAATACGTAAATGATCTGGGCTCTCAGCTGCGGGATTCCCAATCCCCCGTCGCGGATCCCCGCGTGGATAAACTGGCTGCCCGTACGGGAACTCAACTGCAGCACTCGTTTTACTGAACGCCGCACAACACGGTCGCACTCCGCGAGAAGCTTGGCCGTCAGGGATGTCGTCTGGAGTCCATGGTAGAGCCGAGAAATCAGGAACGTCTTAATGAGGGCTAGCTTTTGTTGGGGCTTGAGGGGGGCTTTCTCCACGTTTCTCACCCACGATGTTAGGTTAAACAAAGTCGGCTTGGCCACTCCTGTTGCCGCGTAGTGGTGGCCAAGATAGCGAAAAGGCCGGACGTCGGTGACCACCGGGAGGGCTTCTCCGTTGATGGAGAAGGAGGGTGTGGTCCTTGTCACGCTCTTATGGTGAATGGAGGCTGCGGACAAGGACGTACACTTTCTGGCGTTAATCTCCATGCCCCTAGCCCGGAGGAAGAGGCACGCCCGATCGATAGATGTGGGGACGTCAACGTCACGGTCTTCGAGCAGCAGTAGATCGTCGGCAAACGCTACCACTGCTACTTTCGTGTCTTCAGTAGGTGAGATCGTTCCCCCGGAAGTTCCCTCGTTGACCCCTTGACTAGCTCGTCTAGAACGACGTTAAATAACAGGGGGGATAGAGGGTCCCTCTGTTTGACTCCTCGGCGTAGTTGGATAGGTCGGCTCGTCTCCTTGCTCACGCGGATGGTGGTGTGGACGTTGTGGAGGGTCGACTTGATATACTCAATCATAAACTCCGACACTCCCATCCTTTTCAGGCCTCGCAACACGGATTGGTGTGCGACCGTATCGAATGCCTTCCGCACATCGAGGGAAATAATGTTGTAGGTTTTCCCTCGTTCTCTCCTGGACTTGATGTAGTTGTCCAGGAGGAGGGCATTAGCCAGGGTGCCATCCACGTTTTGGAAGCCGCGCTGGAGGGGATGAAGGTCCACCGCAGCCATCAGGCGTCGGGCAAGGATGCGATGCAGCAATCGCTGCACCGCGGATCCAATGGTGATAGGCCTCCAGTTGGCGGGGTCGTCTCGGGGACCGTCTTTGTGGATTAGGACGGTCCGGGATTCCTTCCAAGTGCGGGGGTGGTGCCTACGGTACAGCACGACGTTAAAGAGAGCCTCAAGGTGGATGGGTTGGCATCTCTTCACGGAGGCGATGGTTATCCCGTCCGGGCCTGGGGCGGAATTGCTCCAACCTGTCTTTGCCTTCGTGATGTCGTCTTCTCGGATTGGACCGTAGGCACGGGAGGTGGTAGTCCCATACTCCAAGATGACCCCGTCATCCGGGGGCGCCCTTTGTTCGAAGATCCCTCCGTATAGATTCTCGACCGACTGGAGAGTTGGGTATAGGTCTCTCTCCAGCAGGGGCTTGCCGTCCAGGATCTTTCCCGCAAGGGTTTTGCGATCCTTGGAGAAGAGATCCTGGGCCTTCTTGTACTCCGCGGCTCGGCGTTGCCGCGTGTTGATGGGCTCGGGTGGGGCGGGCTGGGCGGCTCTGGGATTCCCGGTTGGTCTTCGTCCCCTCGGAAAAATGGCGGCCAGCCAGGAGTCGATATTAGTTTCGAGGTCGGCCAGAGATCCAGAGATGCCAACCGAGATAAGTGCTCTGGTCCTCTCGTCGGCTGAGCGTCTGAGGTTGACCAGGTGGCGAAGAATGTGTACAGGGTCTTCCTCGGGGGCATCAGGGTGGCCTTCATCCTGGCTGGGGTTCGGTGGACTGGGTGGTGGGCTTGGTGGGGGCGGTCCATTGTCGTCCGGATCCCCAGGGGGCGGCCCGGAGAGGCGGCGTGGCAGAAGGTTTGCCGCAGGTTCCGGGGCGTTTACCCTGGGTCTCGAGGCGGGCGGCGAGGTGGAGGGGGAAGAGGGCGATGGGGTTGCCCTCTTCCTTTTGGACTCATTGGCTGATAGGGGCGTCCTCGCGTCCGTCTTCCGGCGGGTCCTTGGTGGTTCGTGTTGCTCGGGAGAAGAGGCCTCTCCAGAAGGGGGCGGAACAATGGGCGGGGGGAGATGGTGCAGATTCGGCCAAGGGTGCTGGTTTACTGGGCTCAGGTTGAGCCGGCACGGCTGACGAGGGCACGACGGAGCTGGGTGGTGTTGCTCGAGAAATATTGGCGGCTGTGATAGGGGGGGGAGGCGTCGGGGACGGCAGTTGTGGGAAGAGTTTTGCCGCCCTGTCCTTTTCCTCTCTCCTAGCTCGCTCTCAGTATCCTTTGTACTCGGGCTTTTCCCTCCTGTATTGGTGGGAGGTAAGCCCGGTTGCCCGCGTCATAGCTGCGTAACTAATTACTCCGCCCTTACACTGCGCTTCAACCGTTGCGATTTGGCGCAGCAGTTCGGAATCTGGGGCGGGAAGTTTGGCCTCCATATCCTGCCGGTATAGCTCAGGATGAGCCCGGCGTTCGTGCTGACCCACGCCCGAGTAGGTTGGAAAGGCTTCCTTGCAGAACATGCACTTGTCTGTCCCGCGTCCCGCAATCTTTTACTTGCTTCCGTAGTGAGCACTTTAACTGATACCTGCGACCGCACTTCGCGCACACGTGTGGTAAGGCCGGGGTCACTGTCGGTTGTTGAGATGTAGATGGGCCCTGCGAGACACCAGGAAATATCTTGGTGCCCGTATAAGTTGACTTATGGGCAAGGCCCGAGGGGCCAGGTTTAGGTGTAAAACTTGGTAAGGGCTTAGTGGTGAAGGGCCCAGGTAATCTTGGTGTTAAGAGCGAAGCGGGCGTCGATCGGCTGCTAACCAGGGGAGGCGAATCCGTGCTTCCCCTCGACGACCTTGCACGTTGGACCCCTTTTCCTTTGCTTGCATCGCTGGAGGCTGGTAGCTCACTATTCCCTCTAGCGTGCGTTGTGATAGCGTGAGCTACCGGTCTCAGGGGGTTAGATGGAGGTCCTTCCCCTTGCCTTTGAGACATGTTGAGGCACGCTAGAGTCGCACTGTGTCTTTGGCGCCACCCGACTCTCACCACGAGGAGGTAGACACAGCACTTGATCACAGCGTGACAGGCTCGAACGTTCACTAAACTCGCTAATGCTTGTAAAGTTTTATTCTCCGCCTTGACAGATGGCAATCGATATCTGTAAACACTGTAACCCGAGAGTCATAGTTACTCCCGCCGTTTACCCGCGCTTGCTTGAATTTCTTCACGTTGACATTCAGAGCACTGGGCAGAAATTTTTAATTATTGTATTTAGATTTTGTTTTTTACATGGTAATAAAGTGATTATTATTATTATTTGAAATCTATAAATAGTATGTGAATGTCAATGTCATATTCATGGCATTTCTCTGTTATTTGTTTCATTATGTGCAATGTGTCTGTTGTAGATTTGCCTTTCCTGAAGCCAAACTGATAATTTGATTTGATTGCCATCCACCTCCCTTAATAGTTTTTTGACTCCATTTTTTCTTCCATTGCTTCTGTCAGTCTGTTCCATATCCATTCTTTCCCATTAATCCACATTTTCTTGTACCCAATTTTCACTGTGTTACCTTTTTTTTCTCATTCATTGCATTTGCTCTGATTATTCTGCGGATTTTTTGTTCTTCTTTCGTTAGGTCTTCGTCTATGTAGATGTTAGTGCCTCTCAGCGTATTCTTTTGCTTCATGACTTGTATTTTATCTTGCCAGTTTCCCATTTTTACTATTATTAATTTTTTATTTTCCCTGGTTGTAATTATTTTAGTATTTTCTATTAAAACTCTAATACCCATTTGCTCTTTCATAAGTTTTTGTACATTTTCGTTCACATTGTCTTCATTTACTTCTACTCTCTTCACTATTATGTTTCTGCTTATTTCTTCTTTCTCCTTTTGTTCCAGTTTCATTTCAACATAATTTAATCTTCTCTCCATTTCGGTTTTCATTCTCTTATTTTCCTTTTTTACTTTATTTAATTCCATTTGGAATATATCTATTTTCCTTTCCATTCGCACGTTTCCCTCTTCCATTCTGTCTAATTTCGTATTTATTGCTTTTAGTAGTTCTTCCATCGCTGAATTACGCTTTTTTACCGTTTTTGAACTTAAGGTTCACTATTTACACTTCTCCTAAGCCCGGCTCTGTATTTTGTTTCCTTTTAAAACGTCTTATCAGAGTTCACACCTGTCACTATCTGCCTGCGTAAAAGGTCAGGATCCGATCAATCCGTCGAAATCTTACCTTCTACTATATTTTGTATTTTCCCATTTATAAGGTGTGCTAGGCTCTCGTACATCACATTCAGAAGTGATATTGGCCTGTAATTGACCGGCAATTGGGCGTTGCTCTTTTTATAGATGGGGCAGATAATTGCTGTACACCACTCTTCCGGCATCTCTTTGTTCTTCCATATTTTTATAATAAGTTCGTATATTCTATTAATTACATCTTCACCTGCATGTTTGCTTAGCTCTATCACTATTTCGTCAGATCCTGCACTTTTGTTATTTTTTATTTTGTTTATAGCTTTTATAAATTCTTCAAAATTCGGTACTTCTACTTCATTTCTGTTACTTAACGCCCGTCTTTCTTGTTCTTCTTCATCCATTATAGGTTCCCACACAGTGTTTTTGAAACATCTTGCCCATATTTCAGCTATTTGTGTTTCATCTAGATGTAATTCGCCTGTTTCGTCTCTCAAACCTACTGATTGTATAAACCCCTTTCTCTTTGTCTTAATTTTGTTATAAAAACTTCTAGTATTTTTGTCTGTGTATGCTGTTAGAATACCTGCTATCTTTTTCTTCGTTGCTTCCCTTTTTTTTTGATCTGCATAAGTTATTTACTTTGTTCCTTATCTGTCTATATTTTTCTTGCAGTTCGCCTGTTTGTTTAGCTAAGAATTCAAGTCTGATTTTGAAAGAATGAATGGATGCAGTATTTTTTCTCTACAAAAAATCTGTTTACACTTTAGCTCTAAAATAATTAGAGGAGAAAATAATTGGACATAAAGAATTTACTATACAAATTCCTATGGTGCATCGTGCAAGTCAGCACCTGGTATATACACTGTGGTTGTTTTATCTCGTTACGACACATATTACGTCCAGCGTTTTCTCATGAGTGTTTTAACATTTTGATAACTAGGGCTGGTCCTAGCAGAGGGCAAATGCGTGCTCCGCACACGGGCGGCCGAATTGTAACAGACACCTTTAGTTAACTTCATCTGTCAGATAAATAAAGGAACATCTATTACTTGTGAGGTAATTTCCTGGTTTGTAAGCATTTATCATACTTTAGTAAGTTTTTCCAGCTGAATTCCGAATTTGTAGTCATTTTTCAGTACTTTGGCAGTAAGATCACCTTCCCAATGTATCTTCTTGGATTTTTATAGCCAAATTATATTCGCTCATACAAGCGAGTTCCTTTGTAAGTTCATGGTTATAATATTTTTCTACTCTTTTGAAATCTTTTGTAATCTAAATTATTATTATAAAACACGTTTTAAGATTATTCATTTATTCTGAAGTTTATTCTATCATGGAACAATATATTTATAGAAATATTCGTCATTCATACCTGTCTCATCTCTTCGATGTGATTATTAAAACCCATTTTTTAAGGTGTCGATACATTTTACGAAAAAAATTCGAATGCAACGTCCCCCCCCCCCCCCCCCCGTCACTCTAAATTCCTTGCAGACGAGGTGGCGAAATCTGGGTTTGCACTTGGGCGGCCACATACCCAGGACCGGCTCTGTTGATAACATTTTCAACACTCATGAAAAAAACGCTGGACGTAATATGTTGTAACGAGATAAATAACCACAGTGTATATTGTTGTGATACACTAAAGGTGGTTGAAAGATAAAAATATAAAACTAATAAATTTGGAAGATTACTACAATCAAATCTTGAAGTGTTTGGATAGAATTGGGTGTTAATTTTGAAATGAAATTTAATTGAGACAATGAGTGAGGTAGTTTGATAATGGAATAACATTTGAGTATACAAATTTGATGGTTGAGTTTAATTTTAATAAAGTCAAGCCAAGGTTACAATTATATGTATTTGTTAGAATGATAAGAATTAATAGCATGTAATAATAGGATATTTAAAATAAATAAATGTGCAATAAGAATTGTATCTAACAGGAATGAAAATTTTGTTTAATTAGTTACTGAAACAACTCATGAAAAATGTACATGTATTTTTGAAATAACGAATTTTGGTAAATAAAAAAATGGGAAATTAATGCCTTAATTTGTATCATTGTCTGGTAAATGCAAATTAAAAGGGGTTGGCAACAAATCTGCATGGCGTGATAGGCGAAAGTGTAAATTGGAAATAATACAGACATACAATCGGTGAAGAGATTGTACAAATACAGTGAATTGGAAATAACTAATACAGAAGGTACATTATTTGAAAAGATTTGGATTTATTGATACATACAATATATTATTGGAGATTCTTACAAGTAACTGATTGATTTGGATAATTTTTGTGGGTATTGCTGACATCGGACTATCTGCAGAAGGTTAGATTTGGATCATCATAATACTGAAACTTACCGGGAGTCGATTGGTGTGACGGTGACGTTTGTAAGAGAGCAGGACTGGATTCTGGGAATAGTAGGAGTTATTGACAGGATAGATGCAGTTCGAGGGTTGACAGACCATCATAGTTGTCACTATTTGGGGAGTAAGCAGTAGGTGTTGCAGACTATCGACATTGGAGGCTGTTGTTGGTACGATTCTTGCAGTGAAAGCTAGAGAAGTTTTAAGGTTTGTGTAAAGAATTTATAAAAGCATTTTGAATAACAATCAGTAAAAGAAAGTGTAAAAAATAAACTTAATACAGTACTTACGTAGGTGAATTGATTGATGTGTGTGTCAATGTAAGATATGATTGTCAATACCTGGTTTGATTTGGAATAGAAGTCAGTTGACATTGGGTGTCATTTAGTAGTCAAAGATTTTTAAAATAGATTGGCGAACCACCCTGATAAGAGTACTCGGTTAAAATAATTATTCAAAATACGTAATCGATTTGAAAATTAAATAAGGGTTATCTAAAAGTAAAGCTATTACATAATAATTAGCTGAATAAATGTGGTGCTTGTTGTCACTACAATATATACAAAATAATAATGCTATGATAGATAAACGAGCAGCAACCAGCATTTTGGACATGAAAACCAGAAGGGGCTCATGCTGCGGTTCCGACCACCGGTTAGTACAAGTGAAATTTAGATGTAAAGTAGATAGAGTTACAACTCTAAAAAAACATCATATATGTATAATTTCATCACAAGAGCAAGAGTCTGCATCCAGAGCAGCGAGGACCATTTGAAGAATATTTTATTCCATAATTAATCGGAACATGTCTACTTTATAATTCAATAAGAATATCAGCAATTGCTCAAAAAAACCTGCGTTTTATTTTAAAATCAAAAATTGCGTTCTTATTGAACCACCCTTTATTATGAACTTAGGCTTGTATTATGAAATCTTTCTTTAATCTCATTTTGTGCATATTAGGAAGAAAAATTAGACAGGGTATTTCAATATTTTATTAAGCTTTAAAAAAAATATATCCTAACAATAAGAGTTAATGCTACATATTCTAATCGTTATCAAATATTAAAATTGTTAATCAAATACCTAACAATGGCACTTAAACATAGTCCAGCTAGTAAAGAAAACATTATTCAAATACTATAAAAATTTCACTTCTTATCCTATTCTGTATTAGAAATCACAACTGCTAAACAGACATGGTATGCTTATTTTAAAAACACCTGTATCAGCATGTACAAACCATAATAATAAAAAAAACTTATTTGTCGCGTGCTTACAAACTGCTGTAAACAAATATTGAAGCTTCAACTATAACCACTTAACAGTGGTTTGAAGAAATTAAATAGTAAATACTAGAAATGGTCAACTTTCATAATCTAAATTAAAATATTTTAAAGACAAAGAGATTACCTTCACATAATTTTTGTTATTGTTACAGTTACATCGTAATTAAGTTACAAATTAAACTGGGGGCTTGGATACAGGGGTCCTACTATATAGCATGATGACTGCAACAATAAATTTTTAAAGATAAAAATTCAAATTTTAACGTCAATCCATTGTTACCATTACTTCAGATAACTAATGTATTATTAATGTCTACAAAATAAAAGTAATGACCCTTAAGATTGCACTTCCATGAATTCAACCTAATTCAGACACAAGTGCTTTACCACAGCTAATAATTAGCCTGGCAGACAGGACAGTTTGTGCGGCCCGAGCTTTTCAGCTGTTCAAAGCAGGATTCGTGCAGCAAATGCCCACAAGCAGGCACATGGGGAGAAGTGCGTGACGTATGCAAATCTTCTATGCACACGGGGCAATTGCCACGTGATGCGTTTTCCACACACTGAATAGAAAAACATAGTGAAATTTAAGAGCAGCGCAATTTATTCAAGTGACACTCACCACATGGTTATCCAGCAAATTCCAATTGAGACACAAATTGCACTTCTTGCAGTGGAAGAAGTTGTGTTGACCACCAACACGGCACAACCCACAACCCTCGCAATGAAACTGGCCTTTGTCCTCATTGTCGAAGATTCTGCATTTCAGGCAATGATACTGGAAATCGTTACTTTTGTAGCTAGAATGCGACATGCTACTTTTGCGTTTAAGAATGGAAGTTATTTTGCCGAGCTTTAGTGAGGTAAAATACTCATTCGAGAATGTAAAAGCATTTCGCATTCGAGATACAAACTTTTTTTCGAAAACTGCAATAAAACTAGTATGAGAATAAAAAAAGTTAAATAAGGTAACTGTCAACGTTAATTGACAATTGTATTATTCATAAACAATTAATTTATGTTTGAACCCAGATGATCTAGGTGGTATTGTTTGCATGACTGTCATAACGGTAGCGGCATAGTAAACAATAAAAATCAGTTGTTTCAAACACTAGTGTCACAGCTCATTGTTCTAAAGTGTTTAATAAAAAATGAGCTCTGAAAGTGAAGACAAGCATTTACCAGAAGAAGTATTTCAAGCGGCACAAAGTGTGATTTCACAATTAATCTCCCATAAATCATCAAGACTATACGGAATTTAAAGTGTGGTGCAATTCTAAGAGAATTCAGAAAGTGTAAGAATCTGTATTACAGGAAGCGCTCAGTAACGTAAACACCCGATAATGAAAACATCTCGGTAATATAAACACAAAATTCTTACTATAGGATCAAACAGAAAGCCCGATAACGTTTGATAACGTAAACAGTTCTTGGCGACGATTAGTCGCCGCTTTATGTAGTAGATTCCCCTCTGCCACACAGATTAGTCGTTGAATTATGTAGGGGATTCCCCTCTGCGACACAGCTGAGTCGATCAGATGGGTGTTTACGCTGCGTTTGCATTTCATTTTAGTCATTGTTGAACATATGCGCAAATTTATGCAGAATAAAATAGCAGCTTATTTTTCTTCTCATTAAAAATGTGTATTACTTATCGCTGTCATAATAGGTTTTGTTTTTTATTGTGTTATTAAACGTTTCTTTTAATAATGTGTTTATTAATAAAATCACGCTCGCTAATGTACACATTTGGACAATGTGAACACACTTGGTTTAAATTAGTTCACTTTATGGAGCGTCTGCTGTATTGGCATACTTTGAACATAAAATTAAAAACCTTCAACTTTATGGCCAGTATATTCTATGTTAAAAAGTACACTGAATGTCAAATAAAATGTAAATATCACAGAATTTCCGAAACTGATACCATATTTGAAAAACAAATCAGTTGGATGCCGTCCAAAAAAGTTCAAAATTTTAACGAAAGAAGAAATTGAAAGATTTATACAAAAGCACCTGATAATATTACAACCATAAAGCAACATGGCGGGTGGCGCTCTAGTACGGTAGTGGAGACATATATAGAAGATACTATATAAAATAAAATTTCAATAGCAAATAAAATGTTACCAGTAAAGCCTACGGAACTTGCCAATAATATAACATGCGGAGTACACTTAAAACAATTACAGCAGCAGCCTCATTCAACACCCAGAACTAGAAGCTACGATAACTAACAATTTAACTCACTGCAACATCGGCACTTTCAATTTACATGTAGTACAACGTACATATAATATTCATGTTCATAAAAATTATTATGTATTGAAATTTTAAATTACTTAATAAAAAACTAATGTATGTTAATTAATAAAATCACAAATAAGTTCCCAAAAAATGAAACTTAAAAAAAAAAAAAATTTATGTTCTATAACAGGGGCCTCCAAATTTTTTAGCCTAAGGGCCACATTGACTCCTCCATTAAGTTCCAAGGGCCAAGAACTAGCTCACTATACCAACATACTGTAGTTTTGAATTACGCGCAAATTTTCATATTGGGACTAGCCGGCGAGTAAGTGACTCAGACAACGAGTGCTGTTCATCTTCAATGATAACTACTCTTTTACTTGCTTAATTTTACATTTTTAATTTTTTGATGTATTAACCAGTACAACGATCTTTATAACGTAGTTTACTGGTTAATTAATTTTTCTTCTCCAATGTGGTGATTTTTAATATTATTCTTACCTCGTCTTCAACGTTTAAAATCTTAACCTCATTTTAACCTCAA
The DNA here is from genome assembly GCA_940337035.1 of Agriotes lineatus. NCBI lineage: Eukaryota > Metazoa > Arthropoda > Insecta > Coleoptera > Elateridae > Agriotes > Agriotes lineatus. The sequence goes on from CALNHX010008895.1 coordinate 25,235, forward strand.
TTTTAACATGTGCTTCTACTACTAATGACATTATGGCCCGAGAATTAAACCAGTTTGGTTTCGAAACATGTCGCCACCTTTAACTTTAAAATAAATGTTCGTGGAGAAGACTATTGAGTTTTATTGCTTTATGTTAAATTTCATTATATCAGTTACTGTGTTTCTTAATTGGTTGTAAAATGAAAACATCTGATTATTATTTTGTATGATTTACTTACATTGTAAATATTTACAATGTAATCAAAATAAACTATTTTGGGCCGGATACCGGGCATTTCCGGCCCGCTATCGCGGGCCAGATTGATAGTGCTCGCGGGCCGTAGTTTGGAGACCCCTGTTCTAGAACGCTAAAGTATTGTGCGTTCTAGAACATAAAAGTATTTCCCAATTAAGTGACAAAAAGAATCACTTTACTTACTGAGAATTTAACGAAAATGTCAACATTTGATGACAGTTTTAGAAAAAAGTTATTTTACTGTATCTGTATGGTTAGATGAACTGAAAGGCCTTTCAATAGCTAAATTGACAGTATTTTGGTATTTAATGTGTGATAGGTCCCGGGTGGTGTAGCTTGAACAAGCGTCCACATTTGATCAGCAGAGTTAAGCAACGCTCTTTCTGGTCAGAACTTGGATGGGAGTTCCATGCTGTCACGAAAATAGTTGGTCCCGGATGTCATAATAACATCATGACAGTCGTTAGTGGGGTTGAAAGTCCCCATAAAATGTAAAGTGACGCCTATAATTGGCCTAACGGCTGTTGGCTGAGTACCAAGATAAAATAAAATTGGAGAAGAAACCCCAATATTTGAATGTGTTCGGGGGATCAAAATAAAATAGCCGTAGGCCTAGGTTAAATTCTCAACCATTACAGATATTGGTTCTGGTTGTAATAGTAAACAAAGTAATCTGAACGCAACTCATGAATGATGAAAATAGTACTTTACATACCAAGACACTGAAGTTAAGCTTTTTATCAGGAATGTGGATTTAAATAATTTGCATGAGGGATAAAAAGGAACTTCAGTGCCGAGGAGTACATTATGTTTTATTTGAAATCGAGAAATCGTGAAATTACAACATTTTAACAGGAGACGCTAATAGCAGCAAACCATTCCGCTTCTAGAGCCAGTAATATTGGAGGGAGAGACAAATTAACCCTTTTGTTACGGTGTACACACATTTTTAACATTACACAGGAATGTTTGTACTATTCCGCAAAACGCAAAATTGCGATGCGCAAGTAAACACATAAATGATAAAAACGGGGTTAGGTTCCATTAACTAGATTTATTTATACTATGCAACCTCAAAAAACCAAAACTTTGCTGCGTTTTTTGTCTGGCAAATCTGAAGCAGAAACTTTACGCTTTGACGACATGGTTTTCCGTGTTTTAAAAATTAAACTCAATTGAATTTTCGACAGAAACGCTCGAGAAGACAGTAAAGCTTGAACTAAAATTCCACACGTAACATAAGTCTGATTTCCAGGAATCGATACCTGGCGGGCGGCCTACCCAGTCGCTTGAAATAATTGGGGACCTGCGTTCGAAAGAACAAGAGGTAATAATGCGGTTGTCTAATGCGTGATGCTCACCACATCACCACGTGCCATGAATTTGACAATAATAAGAGATAGGCTCGATAAGTGTGTTTACAAGTTCGTGATAAATAATGTTATTTAGGTGTACATTGAGAAGGTCGAGGCCCTTACAGGGCTGTAGCACCAGTGATGATGATGATGATAAGTGTTCATGACATAAACCACATACATCTGCTTTATTTACTTATGGCCGGTCTTATAAAGGTCACTAATCTGACGTTAACTTTAAATCGCTGTTAAAATAAACAAAAGCTCATCAAAACGTTGGCGCTTATGACATATTATTCATTAGTAAACAAATTTTTATGCGCTTTTGTTTATTCTATCAGCGGATTAAACTTAACGTCAGATTAGTGGCCTTTATAACACCGGCCGTTAGTGTGTGAAAGTTGACACAGTTGGCAATTCCACCCGCAAACGGCAAAGAAAAGGGAGCACAAAGTTGCCCGCGTAAAATCAAATCAGCAAACCGCAAACGGCGAGGTCTGCCTGTATACACAAATCTTAAACTGCAGCTAACCTAAATTCGTACTTTTGTACAAAAACACTGTTATACATTTTTTTAATCCCACCTGCATTACTACTTCTAGGAACGGTAGTTCAAAGTGGTCGACATACACAATATTACTGACTCTCGCAGCGGAATGGTTTGCTACTATTAGCGTCTTTTCATTTTAACTAACATTTGTAGGTTATGTTAATGTCGGTTGACGTTTATCTGTCATGTCGTCACCTACAAAAAAGTCGTAATGGGTTACTTTACTGCCGATTTCTCGTATTTTAATGACGATTTAGAGGCACTTTAATGCCAATTTCGAATAAAGAAATGATTTGCTAATGTAGTACCTACATGATATTATACAGTGAAGTCGTAAAATTTGGAATAAATTCAGTATTTCCTAACATGTACGTTTCCGGCTAAAACGCTCGGACCCTTCGATTTTTATTGAATTTGAGCATTTTTTGAAATAAAATGCATACATACAGGGTGTCCTGTGTATGAGGTATGGCGTTATCAATGTTTTTTTTTAAGTAGAAACCCCCTTTTTTTATTACGGAATCTGAAAGAACGCATCTTTTTATTTACAGTAAGGTAATTTTTGGATATAGGCACATTTCTAAAAATTAAGAAAAAAAAATTGAATTTGCCAAATTTTAAATTTGATTTTAAGAAGTGTGATTTTACGCTTTTATCAATGACAGCAATCAACAAAAAACATATCGGTCATCTTAGTTACTGTCAGGCAGACAACGGTGCACAATTTGCACATTTAATTTAGTTGTTTTAGAAATTACTAAACTTAGTATTTTGGAATTTTAAAATTTTTTCTTAATTTTTGATCATCTGATCTACTCAAAAATCAGCTTACCGTAAGTAAAAAGATGCGTTCTTTCAGATTCCGTAATAAAAAAGGGGGTTTCCATTAAAAAAAAAACATCGATAACGCCATACCTCATACACAGGACACCCTGTATGTATGCATTTTATTTCAAAAAAATGCTCAAATAAAAATGTTAGGGAATACTGAATTTATTCCAAACTTTACGACCTCACTGTATAGTTAGGTAAAAACTGCAGTCAATGTTGATACATGACTTTGAAGTGGAATGCCCAAAAGGGCGTTGACAAAACGGTTTTTGGTAATATCATAACCTACCTTTGTTTGATCAGATAATATGAACACAAAATTAACAAGCACAGGCGCTACACCGAAATAATAAACAAACACAAACAATAAAATGTTCTAGTGGCTCTTTCAAAGTGTGTGCTAGTTTTATGTTAAAAGCAACAAAAACAACTTCAATAGCTTCCATTACTATGTAACAGACCCAGCTGGTTATACTCCGGTATTACCTTCAACAAAGTTTTAATAAAATACATCTGTAAGTAGCTAAATACCTTTCCAAATAGCACTTGGCAGTGTAGGCAGCTTGTTCGCTTTGATTGAAGTGTGCAGCATACGGCACAGAGAAGTGTGGTCACTTTGTTCCTATCCATACAATGATCCTCCTTTTCATCATGGCAAACGTGGCAGCTATAAATCTCGCCACAACACGGACTCTATAAAGAGATAATACAGTACAGTTTTGACGTTCATCAAAAACAAGGTTATTCTTACCAACATTTTGCAATATCTCTTGTAATGCTTACAGCTCTCGGCCCAATCGCTTGGCGCTGCTTCGGCCATCACGTAATATTTAACCTATTCGACCACACAACAATCAAGTTTGTTTGCAAAGTGAACCTATTTTATCTAACCCGGAAGATTGGTTGTTTATTAGCGTGTATCATTAAGCAAGGATTTCTTTTTGTGTTATCTCTTGTCGTATCTGCTGCGGCAGGGGAAGTCCCGGTAAAACAGAGGACCATGACCTGCTCAATATGAGTCACCACGGACACGGAACGATACCTGACGTCTGTTATCAGTTTGATCGGCCAGTTGCAGTTGTAGTTCTAGGCATTATTTTTGTTACGAGAGGACGCCACTATACAAGCATTCAGATTGCGTATTATGAAACTTTCTCTGGAAATATGCATGCTATCACTGCCCGGATGCGAATTCTCAAAGTTGTTAAGTAAAAGAAATTGCGCTTTTGTAATAATAATGGTGAGGCACTAACACCCCATAAAGGAGCTTGGCCTGCAAGGCGGAAGGTCAGAGCTTCCGTATCCTCCCTCTCACACCCAGCTGTCGCGTTATGTTAAGTTATTTATTTGTTGGTTTGTTGCTCATTTGTAAACGCCACGTAATCAAACAGTTTACAATGGAACTTTTGTTTTACGAAATTTTCTGTTTAACGAATTTTTTTGACAGGGATTCTGCCTTTCGGATAGAGTATCATATGATTTTTGCTCTATTTTACGAATTAAAATTCAATTTAGCAAAGTAAAATATAAATAAATCTTTATAAAAACTGTCGGAAATTTTTGTCTGAACGAATTTTTGAACTTCCATCTCTATAGGTTTAAAATAACCAGAATCTTACCTGAAAACCATACTAAGTCCACTTGTAATGTAATGGTCTTTTACGGTTATTAATAGAAGACACCGGAAATTGTTGTCATTACTAATTCTCGGAACCCAGGACGGAGTAATCCATTTATTATGACATTTTAAACGAATGTTTTACGAAATTTCCGTTTAACGATTTTTTTCTTGAATTTAATGACTTCGTTAAATAGAAGTTTCACTATATTAACGTTGAAAACGTATCTTTACAAGCAACTAATTGCGTTTTGTTACTCCTATGTAATATCTTTTCAGGAATTATTTTAATTTAATCGACTAAATTGATAGTTCGTATGGTATTATTGTAGATGATTAATTTCAGTAACATCCAAAACATCTGCTTCAAAAATAATGAGTTTGTATATAGTGCTGTGGTTTTATAGCTTTTATCTTCATCGGCGTTGTTATAGGCTCTTAACCAAATTAATTTTAGTATCGTTAAGAGCTTCATTACCGCACTCAGTGCGGCTATGGATATTACCGCACTCTGTGCGGTAATGGATAGATATTACCGCACTCTTTTTATATAAAAAATACATCGAACCAGAGTTTATTGATGAAGATAAAATATTGAACAATACACGTTTGCTTATGGCACATAACGAAACTCGTATGATTGCCGCAAAACTCGGCTCAACGCCTCGTTTTGACAATCAAACTCGTTTGGTTAAGATGCTCATAATCAAATTTGTATCGTTAATATCGATTATTTCATTTTATTTAAAATGAATATTGTTCTCAGGGTTTTATTAAAATTGGGCTCTAAATCTCACCTTTTGTCCACAGTTAGAGCATGCAACTGTAATAACTTGTTATTAGACCCTTATATTTCTGGGTTACTGTTGAATGTTAATAGGACAGATGGTTTAGCAGAAAAGAAAATTCGGAAAAATCGAAAGACAAAACGCGGAAAATAAGAAAATATCGAAAGTGTGTTTTTCTATACACTATACGACTTTCTATTTGCAGTCATACTTTTATGATTTTGTGCTTAATCGTTTGAAGGGTTTTCCCCATCATGTCATAATTCAAAACAACGTTTTCCGGATCAGCTAGTTAAAAATATATCTGAATTATCATATTTTCATAACCTTTGTTTATTAAACTTGTAAAACAATTAATTGCATTCAAATAAATTTTTGATTAATTATAATACCGTATGATTACAATAGTATATTATCTAATTTGTTGTTCAATTGAATTCAATTTTTATGTTTGTAAGTAGCAGATAAATCTTTCTTATTACTGCTTTCCTTTTATATTTGTTCTGTTTCTAATTGAAGTTTAATACACTTACTTGGTAATCTTCTGCCTTCGAGCTCTTTTATCTTATGTAGCAATGTCAGAAGCCGTAGACTGGTTAAGAAACGATAATTATACTAGCAAATAATTAAAATATTATGATAACACATTGATATCTAGTTATCGTTGTTTGTCTATATATTTTATGTCTATGTTTTATGGACATTTTATCATTTGTGTTGACTCCATATTGCATATGTTTATACACTATATTTAGTCCGGTCGGCAGGTACTTTCTACCTGGACACAATTCCCAAGTTAATGAAATTTTGGGATATTGTTTGGGGATGGTATTGGGTGTGGAATCTGAGTTTTCGACCTCGAGGACCCTGTGCTAACTCGGGGAGGGCCGAAAAACCTCGACATTTTCGGACTTTTTTCTGTTTTTTGCTTATATCTTCTGAACCATGCGTTTTTTGAGAAAAACATCCTTATAGAAAGTTGTAGAGCATGATATTTGCTTCAATTTTGATCGGTTAAAATTATTTGTTGACCCAATACTTACCGAGATACAGCAGTTGAAAGATTGAACAAATTTCTAAAAATGCAAAAAAAATAGAAAAATACAAGTTTTTGCCTCATATTTTGCAACGTATCTATGTATACTATACATAGCTACTTATTATTCTTTATTTTAAACTAGCTGACCCGATAGACGTCCTGTACAAATTTCAATAAATTTGTGATCGTTTTGTGAATTTATGAAGAGATATTGGCAATGTGTAAACAAAGTAAAAAGGAGAAAAAAAACGTATTTCTTAGTGATAATTGCATCTATTAACGATTGTGGCCATGGATATTCAATTTAAGGAGGGGTTAATTCAGAAGTACGCTAAATTGCTCCGTGTGATTAGCGGCATTGCAATGCAATTAAATTGTGTCAATTCAATTCAATTCAATTATTTGGTTTGCGACACAAGTGCGATGCGAAGAAACACAATTTGGACAACTGATTCACTTTGTTGTAACTGTATAACCGTTTGTCACTTCAAAACTCACCGTATTTCCCCTAGTAGCACAGATTGTTGGGCCAACGTCGGGATATAGTTGGCATGGTTGGGTAATGGTTGGTAGATTTGCCAACTAATATCCTACGTTGGGCCAACATTGGTATAAAGTGAAATATTTGTTGAATTTGTCAACAATAATCATATGTTGCCCCAGCGTTGGGATATCATCAGCGTGCTAGGAAGATAGTTGTTCATTTATTAACAATAACCGTGTGTTGGCCCAACTGTAATATTTTGTTGTGAATTTTAGTTATTTATAACAGGGAAGTTGAATGAGTGAATACTGAAGCCAATTCATCAATTGGCAATTTATTAATTCCATCAGTAATTATGGCAAATTTTGGTATGATCATAAATAAATTTGTCTATTACGTTTATCAATCAGTTTGTGTACAACAGCTGACGCATGCCCCGTGATGTTAATGACGTATTGCGCATTGCGCGAGCCAAGCAACCGCCACCCAGCTAGCTGTTCGTGGTTTCTGCCCTCTGCAACGCGCCCGCCGCCCGGCGCCATGATCCATGCGAGCTTGCGTTGTTTGTTTTTGTACTTGTGGGTCCTTTTCTTTCTACATATCCAAGATTTGGTAAGTAAAATTAACAATAATATGATCCTCATGTACTGTAACTTATTTATGTTTTGAAATAACCCACATTATGGATAAATAGAAAAGAGACCTAACCTAACAAATTTGCTATAAATAATTTTGGCCGATATGAGTACCTACTTATTTATGTAGGTAAATCTTGTACTTTGTGATCACTCTTGTCTTATATATATTTCTAAAAGTCCTGACTGACTGACTCATCAACGCCCAGCCCAAACCCTTGGACCTAGAAAGCTGAAATTTTGCACAGAGGTTTCCTTTATGATGTATACAAGGAATAAGGAAGGATATTTCGAAATTCAACCCCTAAAGGGGTAAAATGGGGGTTCCAATTTTGTATGGAAAAATAATATTAAATAGACATTTCGACTTGAAACTTCGTAGGAGTACTCCTAAAAACAAATAAGCAAACACGTATTTCGTGATTTTCCGAAAATCAACCCCTTAGGGGGTGAAATGGGGTAAGTAAGCCTAAAAATCGATATGGGTGTCGTTATTGAGGTTTATTGGGACGTTGATTGCAAAAATGGCATTTATTTTTAAGTCCAAGACGGTGAACATGACATAAGGGAAGAAACGGGACGGGACGGGACTAGACTGGACGGAACGGGACGGACTGGACGGGACGGGACTGAGCGGGACGGGACTGGACGGGAAGGGAAGGGACGGAACGGGACGGGACGGGACGGGGCAAAGCGGGACGGGGCGGGGCGGGGCGGGACGGACGGGACGGAAAGGGAAGGAAAAAGATGGGATGGAAGGGGAGGGGATGGGATGGAAGAGGAGGGGCGGGACGGGACGGGAAGGGACGGGACTGGACGGGAGGGAAAGGGGCGGGACGGGACGGGAAGGGTCGAGACGGGGCGGGGTGGGGCGGAACATTATTTAATACACAAATAACGAACCTCGCGCGAACGAAGTCGCGGGTAAAAGCTAGTTTCTTATATATTCAATATTATAACTGTTTTTCTCAATTTTTAGAAGAATACACAAACATGTTTCACGATGTGGAGTTCGAAGGAGGCCTGCTTGGACTAGTTCGAGATGATGAGTGGTTGACATCGAGGAAGCAAGAAAGTTTTTGGCCTCCGTTTAAATTAACTTCACAATAAATGTTTGGTTAATGGAGATCCTGCATGTGAAACGTGGATGGTGTACGCTGTAAAGCGAATATTTTCTAGTACTGGTCAGTATACGAACGTTACACAGTAATCTTGCAGTTTTTGGATCTATATTAACACGTCTCAAAGTAGCACAAGTTGAAAAATAGATTGTTGCAATATTTCTTTCATACAGGATTGTTTTCTGTGCTCTGTATTTTCAGTATCGTTAATGAACCAATTAAAAAGCTTAGTTTTGTCTGCAAGTAGTAAAGAAAATGTAAACAAATTTTTGTTGAGTTCGGTTAAAACAATAGCAGTTTTCAAGAAAAATCGAGAATACAAATTTGTTTCTACATACAAACAGATCTTTATCTCATATGTAATTTATAATGTTTACATCATACCAGTAGGTATATTAATTGATAATAATTACTCTATTTTAAGGTATGTTATAACAAAATAACGTTCCAGGGAAATTATTTTTTTATAATGTTATTATGAAAAAGTAATAGTAATTTACGATTCAAGTAATGTTATCAAGCTTTTTACATTACAAGAGAATAGTATGAATGAACGAGCGACGTTACGAGCGGGTTCTTTAAAATTCTCGAGTAATGTAGAAAGCAGATAACGTTACGTATATCGTAACACGGTTTATTTTATCCTAAAATTCTATTTTTTAAAAAAGGAAAAATTGTTATTAGTGTCACTTACAACAGCGAGACTTATATCGGCTGTGGTGGTATCACTGGTAAGATGGTAACACCGTCAGGTTATGTTAAATTCGAGATTAGCAGGTTAAGTTTTGCGTCAGTCTGTATCAAGTAACAAACAGAATCTAACCTACTAACATCGAATTTGACATAGATTGACAATACACGTCAGTAGTGCCAACATGTGATTAAATGCTAATAAAGAATTGTATGTTATTTTTCTTAACGACACTAGTGTTGTTAAATGCACTTAACGCAACTTGTTGCTAAGGAGTTATGCTTATAATCATAGTAACATAATAGGATAAAATAAACACTATTTGTTTCCATTGAAAATTACAAGCGATAACTAGGAAAATGTAATTCAAAATCACTTTGACTTCAATTAGATAAGAAAACTGGTATGACATACAACGTTGAAAGCATTATAAACTAAGTGCCGCGATTGTTGTACACACCTTGGGCCAAAGGATCTAGGTTTGTACACTAACAATTTTGGGGGCTTATTTTGCTCATAATGCCCTTGATACTTTAATAACTATTAGCACCCCACACTACAACCTTAATTCTACTTAAAACTAGATAATGCAATAGCAATATAAGGTTTTAAAATCTATAAACCTTGCCTAAACTATAATAATTATATTTGTATTTTGAAGTGCGATTTATATTTGTAGCGGGTCAAATTTAAATGACGTGGTTTTAATATTAATTTTGTCTTTGCATTTCCAGAAAATATTTTAAAAGCAAGAGAAACGCTAAAGGAGGCCGAAAGTGAATCAGAACTAGTTTCTGCATCGGAAGAAACGAAGGTGAGAAAAAGGAAGGTGAAGAGAAGAATTTGATACAGCAGTGATGATAGTGGGGATAAAATAAATAAAATAAAATAACATAAACCTTATTTTCTGAACCTTGCAAGGTTGATATACTTGGTGCTTTTTAATATTGCTGAAAATGATTCGTTTTTCAAATATATTATAACTTACTTGTTTTATACAAGATTTGTAAGTATTGTATTTATGTTTTCCTGTATGTATAATAAATGGCATTTTTATTTACACTTGTTTATTTGTCTTTTGATACCTACCGATTAATACAGAAAGCTGAGTTAGATATTTGTTGGCTTTTGGTTGTTAAATTGTTGGATGCTGGTTGGGAATACTTTAATGTGTATAGTTGGCCCTCAGTTGGGAAATCGATGGTTGGGGTTTGACTGTAAAAGAGGACATTACATACTGTTGGCCAACTGTGGGACACTTCAATGAGCCAACGTTGGCCCAACCATTTTGTGCTACTAGGGCGTAGGTAAATCTGTAAATTTGCTTGAGATCAAACGACGAAACTTAATTCATTTCATGAAACGTTACAACAGAACAATGATTCCCAAGTTAATTAAATTTTGGGATATTGTTTGGGGATAGTATGGGGTGTGGAATCTGAGTTTTCGACCTCGAGGACCCTGTACTAACTCGGGGAGGACCGAAAAACCTCGACATTTTCGGATTTTTTTCCGTTTTGTTCGAAATGATCAAATCCACCATGAACTAGGAATTGACACCATTGAACAGTTCATAAACAGAACTACCAAAAAAATCCTAACGTTTCACCGATAACATCACCATCCAGCAACTAGGCCGAAGTAATATACATACGACTCAAGAGACGGCTTCTCCAAGATTTACCATTAAACCAAAGTGATAGTAGAAGTGATAGTGACACTATCAAAGTCCCCAGCTTTTGAGATGGCCGTTTCTACTATCAAGACATCGGCATCTTCTGTTGCCTGCTTAACCTGAATCCCCTTTGCTTCCATTTCAGACATCAACAGTGCGATGATGTTTACCTTATTGGTATCATTTGCTAGAAATTTTGATTGTGAAATTGTACCGCAGGGTGTTGTCTTTGAAAACACAAACTTCGTGGACGAGTGCAGCAATGACCGTCGATATCGTTCGGCTGCTTTGGTGCTCTGGTAATTGAGGCCAACAGGATACCCATCAAAAACTACTATGGCAGTGCTCCCAAAGTGTCGCTGCACAAAATCCACGTAAGAGGTACACACCAAATCGAATGTGGCTTCTTTTGATTTGCTCCACACAACCTTAAGCAGCAGGTAACCACCATCAATGACTGCACATTTGCTGTTGCCAAAGTCTACTTCTTCTTGTATAGGACTGAATGCGTCATACAACATTGACTTTCTGCCTTTGTGCATACCGTCGTTTGATCTCAAGCAAATTTACAGATTTACCTACGAAATACGGTGAGTTTTGAAGTGACAAACGGTTATACAGTTACAACAAAGTGAATCAGTTGTCCAAATTGTGTTTCTTCGCATCGCACATTGTGTCGCAAACCAAATAATTGAATTGAATTGAATTGACACAATTTAATTGCATTGCAATGCCGCTAATCACATGGAGCAATTTAGGTCGCAGAACTCGCAATGCTACAAACCAAACGAATTTTCCATTAGCGTACTTCTGAATTAACCCTTCCTTAAATTGAATATCCATAGCCACAATCGTTAATAGATGCAATTATCACTAAGAAATACGTTTTTTTTTTCTCCTTTTTACTTTGTTTACACATTGCCAATATCTCTTCACAAATTCAGAAAACGATCACAAATTTATTGAAATTTGTACAGGACAACGTCTGTCGGGTCAGCTAGTTTAAAATAAAGAATAATAAACTGCTCAAGCACAGGTCTAACGAGTAGCTTCAGAATGTGTAGTTCAAAACGTGACCACCGAGCTTCTGTAGATGGCGCCAAGTGGACAAACCGCCACTGTGCTACAATGCTTGGAAATTTTGCAAAGTGGAAAGCCAAAACCAAATAGCGCATGAAGGTGCTCGGGACCTTAGCAACAACTTTGCCCCCTTTCAAAATTTCGATATCTGTAGCCGTTCGAAAGTTACAGGCGATCCGGACGGACGGACGGACAAAACGTTCGCATAAGTACGCTGAAGCTACTAATAAGTAGCTATGTATAGTATACATAAATACGTTGAAAAATATGAGGCAAAAACCTGTATTTTTCTATTTTTTTTTTGAATTTCGAGAAATTTGTTCCATCTTTCAACTGCTGTATCTCGGTAAGTATTGGGTCAACAAATAATTTTGACCAATCAAAATTGAAGGAAATATCATGCTTTACAACTTTCTATAAGGGTGTTTTTCTCGAAAAACGCATGGTTCAGAAGATATAAGCAAAAAACCGAAAAAATTCAGAAAATGTCGTGGTTTTTTGGCCCTCCCCGAGTTAGCACAGGGTCCTCGAGGTCGAAAACTCAGATTCCACACCCAATACCATCCCCAAACAATATCCCAAAATTTCATTAACTTGGGAATTGTGTCCAGCTAACCCCCCTCATTATGTACCTGCCGACCGGACTAATTATATTATATAATTTGTAATTGCCTTGTATGCCATACGCTAAATAAATAAATATTTTCTGTGTTTTCCAATTCACTTGATCTCTGCATCAGCTATCCTTCTCGTGTTTGGCAGCAATCTCTTCTGTTTTGTAAGTTTCTGCACTGACTTATTTTTTTCAATTTCGCATTTAATTCTTTCGTATAGCACTCTTTATGTGTATGACAATATGTAACTGTAAATAACAGTATATTATTCATTAAAATTTACTATTAAATTCAGTTTTAACTTGGATTTGTGTCAATCTAATTCAATACATTTTTACACCCCATTTGTTCTGTTATTTTAAAATTCCCGCCAAAACCATTGGTTATCAAACAATCGATAATACAGATTTCTATTCTTAATCTTTATGACTTTTCTAGTTGTCATTAATCATAATTTTTAGGTTAACAGTTCTCAATTGTGTCTGTCGCCAACTACTTGACGACATTAACTTTTTCATAAACCAAATATGTAAGAATTAAACTTTTGTGTTCCATTTTATGATAATAATTACTTCTTTCAGATAAATGTTGACTCACAGAATAACCTTCAATTAATTTGTATTACAATTGCAACCATAACTGGACTATTTACAAATGAACTGCAAATACAATAAAAGGAAATAGAAATCCAAATGATGAAACGAAGTTATCACAATCCACATCCTTTTAGAAACATTATTTTTAAACTGCTTTATTATTATGTAGTTACCTATTAAAATGCTTTGTCATTTCATGATCATATAAATAGTTACCTCATAGAGTAAATAATATAAGAGGCGCAGCCACAGCAAGCTTGGCCGTATACTCTATAAAAGGCCGTCTCCTTGACGTAGAGGCGGATTCAGCCGTAGACTAACTAAAGCTGAAGCCTAGGGAAGCAGATTTTGGGGGCGGAAAATTTGTGTTGATACAAAAAAATATTATTTAAATCATGGTGTAAAAAACACAAGGTGTAACGTTCCACAGAATGGAGGCATTGTAGACGGAGCCTCAAATTCAACCAATAAAAAATGCGCCTAGAAAGGGCGCGAATTTTAAATGGAGATGCGTAAAGGAAGATAAAAAGACAGTTGTAGTAAACACAAATAGCGGCCGTGTGTCGTATAATTTTTTTGTATATTGAATAAGAACAAGAACCATATTGATTTTATTAAAGAAATATTCCAAACTATTTGCTTTAAAAATGCTGTCATTCTTGTTATAATTTTGTGTCAGACTGACGCAAAACCTAACCTGCTAACCTCGAATTTGATATCGACTGACAGTGCCAGCAACAATATACGATCGCGGCCATGATGGATTTCCTGATTAGGACCATTGGGGATTGGTTGACATCTCCCCTCTACTTGTTGAACGACTGCCCATCTCCGGGAACGTTTCACCTTGTATTCTTTACACCATGATTTAAATGGTATAAATAATATAAAATTGTACTTTATATTTACCCCAACTTTTTTCTTAAATGTATATTGTTAACGACTAACGACGCAACAAAGGTAATGACAGTTACCGGGCTTTGACATGACCCCAGCAGTAATATCGGGTGTCGGGTGTCGCCTGTTATCAGAGAGCGGCTCTTTTCACTACCTTATTTCACTGAAATCAATTACAAACAGTAAAAACCAATACCACCTAAAGAATACAGGCAGCAGCACTTCGGTGTGATCTCAGCACACGAAGGTTGACCATGTGTAGACATTAGCGTTAAATTGCCTAGGCGCAGAGTGTTCACATGTGTTTATTAATTTGTAAAATAAAGGTATAGTGTAGAAACGGGGTTAGCACTCGTGAACTGAGTTCTTAATCCCACCCCATTCGCGTTTGATGTAATGAAAAACGAAGTTTTAAAGCAAAAATCCTAATTTTGAATACTCTAGTATACGTAGCGCAAAACTCCAAATTTGGTTTATTTAGTGGTTAACGTACTTAGGTTTCGATCCTTATCGCCTTGCTTAATCGGTTATTATTCATTTTACCATAATAATTAAATTTGTAATTAAAGTATAAATGCCGTATCGAAAGAGCCAGAGTTCATAAAGATGAAACCGCTTTTACTACGCAGAGACCTCAGCCTAGATCTCAAGAAAAAAATCGTGCGTTGCTATATTTACTTCACTCTTTTAAACGGCCTCGAAAACATTGGAAAATAAAATCCAGGTCTTTAAGAAGTGGTTATACTGACGCATTCTCAGAATATTGTTACAGAGGAAACGGTATTTACGACACAAATTGCTAAATTGTAAGTGCCATTCGCCCCAACGGCGTTACGATATTTATGTAACAAAATTTTGCCAGCTTAATTCGTCTGTAAGCTCGTGGTTCAATTCACTACTCGTTAATTAGGACGATGACTTGGTACATGTTAATAGATTTGGACGTAAAGGACTTCGGTTTTTCTTCACAAAGAAAGAATTGCAGCTCGAAGTGGGAATGGGGACAATCTTTTGGGTTTGTTGGACGCGTTTTTGTGCGACGGTTCGGCTTTTTTCCTTCACGGACTTAACTTATGATTAATCTCTTGCAGTCACTAAAATTCTTTACACAACAAGCAAATAACACCAAAGGAGGTCGCATACAACCACCATAAAATAAAAGCAAGGGCTAGTTTAATCTAGTTATATGAATTTGAATATTTTCAGGTATAATAAACACAACTAAGCATTAGGAAAATATTGTGCCTACATCTATATGACGTCATATGAGATTTACATGCCGCTACACAACAATTATGACTCTCTACAAATATTTAAGCTTAGATTACTTATTTCTAGATAAAACTTAGAGTTTATGACTCATTGTCGGCATCAAACGACGTTCTTAAAGAGCGCCACTATTTGGTTAACTAACCACAACACTTTATACAATGAAATCGGTATGAACGCTTATTGTTTACAGCACTTGATATTGTAGCGGCTTCGCACTCGCTGTTCGTCGGCAAGCCGGCTGTTACACCTCTCGTCTCTCTTAGCGATCTTCAACTCTACGGAGCGACTTGAGGGGAATCCGGTAGGTGCGGAACAGAAAAAGCCTCACGCACCAGGGTTATGTTAACTAGGGAAACGCTGTTAGAATCCTCAAGTAGAGTACGGAATGCGTGTTATATGAATCGGAAGTTTCCGCAAACTCACTTCTTTAATAACCTTTGACACTGGATTCCTTGATAATTTCACATTAAATGCGATTTGAATACCAACTTTTCGGTATGGAATCTAACGGTCACAACGTGAACACACCGATGCAGAACTGTCTACGTAATTAATTCTGAAAGATGCTTCCTTCTGCCCTAAGGTACTTTAGCCAACTTCCTACAACGAGGTGAACTCCGGAGAGCCGAGATAACGGCACAAAATACATAGATGCTACCCCGAAAGCGGCCGACCGGCACCCAGAGCTGCGAAAATATTATTATTCTTAAGATGCTTGCATTAAAACGTCAACTGAAAAACTGTACTTGAAGTCTGACGCTCCGTCTAATTTCGACTCGAAAAGAAAGTGTAGGGACGATCAGATGATTGCACTCAATTGGTGCTCAATGACCACGCTACTTATTTGACGTTGGATTGATGGGACCCCGTCAGGAGTATATTGATCGATTTACATGGCTGAGCCGTTTCCTCATTTTCACACGTGTGCGCTAATTGTTCAAATTCAAATTTTTGACGACATTAGATGCCTTTTTGCGTGACTTCATGGTATCACCAACTTACAGAACAAAGGGATAGAAAATAAAGATAGCCACGATGGTCGCCAACATACGGAACGGATTAGGCAGCAGAAGAAGGATAATTCAAGTATTGGTTATAGAGTTAATATTTTCTATTTTTTTTTCGTGCTATGATAATGGTAGATAAAAAAATGAACTCAATAACCCTTCTGTTGTATTTCCGTAATTTGGTTAAAAAATAATTTGGTCCTATTTTAAACCAAATTACCGGGACGCAAAGCTTTAGTAACACATTTGAAAACCAGGTCCGTTCTAGTCCATATAACGTTTCCTTTAGGAAAATGTGATTCGCATACCTTGGCGTGTTTAGTTAAAGTAAAATCTGTCCGTGGTATAGCAGTAATTACGTTTTGAGATGGTAGAAAATCGCCGTGCGGTTACAATGCATACCACCTGTAACGGTCATTTACGTGTTTATTTGTGCAATACTCACACGCACGCCGACCCTAATGAAGGCATTGAACGACTTGTCTATTAATACTTAGCTATTTTAGTAACAAAGAATGTAAGGGCCTATTAACATTTGAGTAGGCAAGTACAAGCCAAGGCAAAGCCGCGGCTTGTTGCCTGCCGAAAATGTTAGTAGGCGATACATTCCGAGTTATCTTATTATATTTTTCCGCTGCTTATCGAAATTCTCCTAGATTTTTGCAAAAATTGTTTGGTCACCAGGATTAATTTTCGTGGGTCGTGTTACCTATGAGTGTCACATGTCACATAAACACTTGCAATTATAAACAAAACGTCTAAGTCTGCATCTTGCGTTGCTAATTTTATTATCCCAGGAACTTAATAATAATATTAAGTTCCGTTGTCAAGGGAAAGCAGCAAACAAATATAATCACCGACTTACACGTTTTGTTACTAAGGCTGTATCGCTGGCTTACATGATCAGCAGCGGGAAAAAAACGTTAATTATAATTGATACTTGCAATCAACATGTAGCTACGATCTGTACACACAGCTCGAGCGACGGCCATACTGATCGCCTTCTTTAGCTGACATCACGAGCCCGTGACGTCAGAGAGGTGTTATTGTACAAACACAGCAGGTTTTTGTAGACGGCGGACGGCATTATTTTTAAAACATTCAGGTAAGTAATTCTCAGAAGTAAGATTTATTACTGAATTCGACAAGACGCCGCCAATCACATGTATTTTGTAAATTCAATAAGACAAGAAAGGCGGCAAAATTTTCAACTTAGGTGCCGAAAATTGTTAAATCCGTCTCTGGCAAATATCTAAATCTGTTTCTGCCTGAAAGTTAATAGTTCTGGCCACATAACCAACGGTCGACACACTAAACCTGTCGGAACCAAGGCCATTTTACAGATTTCTAACTTTTTTTTATTTAACAGTGTTGTCGACCAGAAAATCTGAATGTCTTTCGCAAATTGTAAGCGCTATCGAGTACGATCCATTTATATGACATTTGCATTGTCAAATCGGCGTATATTTTTTTACCTACCTAGTAGCAACTTATAGCATGCAATAAAATCTTGTCATGACTTTAGATTTGGCAACCTCGTACTAGAAGTGAGGATGATTTTTGCTGGTCCTCGCCTTTAAGGTGGCTTTTTGTTTCAGGAGAGACGTGTAGAAGTAATTTATCCTTCGTCAAGATAACGGATTAGGCGTGCGAGATTGCTGGAGTTGTGATGCTTGGCCTAAATTGACCGACACCGTCAGCCGCTACCATTAGCTGCTATCATTAGCCATTACTGTTAGAACTTCTGCGGTGCTATATTTACCGCAGCTGTTATCGTGCTTCGCTGGTCCCGCCAAGTAAACTTGTTGTCCAGTTATCCCGGTTTGATGACCTTCTTGAATGCGTAGGTTTTCTCAGGTCTCATTTCCGGCGAACCCAGCTTATGAGGCGATGTCGGCAATGGGCTGGTCTAAGCTTTTGCTCAGGGAGCAATCACGTGAAGGAGCGACTGTTTAGGTTGTGCACTTTATTAACTGTTTCATGATTCAATTGCTGTGCCGATTTACCAGTGACTCCAACAAAATTCCTTTAAGATTTCTCGGATTCTACCTTATTGATGTGCGATAGTACTGAACTTGGTTCTTGTTACGTTGCATCGTGGGTCATTACGACCGCGCCTCCGATGAGATTCCTCTAAGGCTTTATTGAAGCTTAAGTTGCTTTAAATAATGATATCCAACACTGAAAGTTTAACCACCAAGTCTGTCTATTTAACATAAAGCCCCACACAATATATTTAACATAAGTTCTATTGTATGCATACAATTAATTGTTTATTGTATATATGTTTCCGTTGGCCAGTTTATGCTGGAGAATCTGTGATATCTAGACTAGTGATACTATTTTATTTAATTTGAACGTTGATATGTAAGCACTTACCACATTACCGGCTATTTTATGTATTTGTTACTACTATTATATACATCTGTTAATATTATTTGTCTTATGTTGCTGCTCTTACGGGATACATTTTCAAATTACCTTGTGATCGACTCCTTTCTTTTGAGTTTATGAGTTCTCGCTTCTGTCTGGGCACATTTGTCGTAATTAAGGACTCGTTGGCGCTCTCAGTAGTTAGAATTGACTTAATGTTTCGTATCAGAACCGAGTCGTCTTTATTGCAGCTAGTTGGCCTTCGAATGTGTCCACATAGTCTCGTGCTAATTTAGAAAATTAAAATTTGGTATCAATTTTCCCGTAGCAATTCCAATTATTGCACGAAATCTGACATAACTATTTTTTTTACATAAATAACACATTTAAAATGTTCGTTTACATAGCTTAAACTCTACTTTTCCATTAAAAAAACGTTATAGTTATTAATTGTAGTCTATTTGGATATCTTCTGATATAAATTGGTCTATACTGATAGTATTTCAACACTGAAAAAAACCCAATTAGATGAATTTCTTTGTTTTAGGATTCCAAATCCAGATATACATCTTCTTTCTTGTTCTTAAATAAATTCTCTCTTCAATTTTCATACACACAACCTGTTTCTCTTATTTGCAAGTTTTCCGTACTAAAAATTGAAGAATATTCAGCAGTATCAACATAAAATTTCAATACATATTATCTTTCTTTGTCTCCTTCATTACATGTTGTAGTGTATTACTTTGACTGGTTTACTTTATATATTTATACTACCTACTGCATACTTATTTACTTTATAAGCTTATCTACATTGTCATTGTTTTTATTATGAATATTATATACGGTTATTCAAAAGAAAGTTACATTTTTAAATAGTAGTAATATTTAAAAAAAATCTGGTGTGATACACACACACAACTTCCTTTTATGGTGATCTTATAATTAGCCAAAAATTTGATTTAAAATGTTTTAAGCATTTGTCAAAAATTTTCAAAAATTACAAATTCTGCAAAAACGGTACAAAATAGAGCGTTAGTTGAACAGACAAATTTTCTCTAGAATTTTAAGCTGAATTCAAAAATGTAATAATATACCGGGTGTTCTATTTAAAATAAGAGTTAATAAAAAAAATAGACAAAAAAACAAAAGAAACCCATTTTAGAAGTATTCAACTGGAAAATCACCTATCTCACATCAATACACATTCAAAATGTAATAAAAATGTAAAGTTAAAAAAATCGTTAGAGCCGTATTTGAAAAAATCGAAAAAAACTGAAAAATCACAAGAGTAAACACCTACTTCCGGTTATGTGATTTTTTTCAAAAGCTTGCTGTCTCATATACATAGTACACAAAACTTATATATGAAGTTTCAACGCCATACCTCTTTTCGTTTTTGAGATATTCTGTTCACAGACAGACACACAGACAGACAGACAGACACACAGACAGACACACAGACCAATGAAAAAAAATATGTTTTTTGGGATCAGGGGACTCTAAAACGTGAAGATCTGTTGAAAACTCAATTTCGAATTTTTGGGGTGAATCCAATACTTCCTTTATTGTAAAAGGAAGTAAAAATAACGTATACACAAAATAATATCGCATTTGTATTTATCGAACAGTGGGATTTGTTCATTAATAGCATTTATTTGTTTTGGTTACCATGGTAACAGGTTTTATTAAAACTTATAACTGTAGGATTTGGTCTGAAACTTTGTAATTCAGCAAGGACTATATGATCCGAAAGTCACCGTATGGTGTGGATTCATATCCCATTTGATTATGGGACCATTATACTTTTTTGAAGAGAATCAAATAACAGTTGCGATTACGCGACAGCGTTATTTTGACATGCTACAGAATTTTGTTAAACCCCTGATATGAATCCAACGGATTCTTGGCTGTGGGGTTATTTAAAAAATCGAGTTTTGTAACTAATTCTTTGACTAGGGACGAACTAAAATATGTAATTTCGCAACAAATTGAAATTATTTTACCAGATCTGTTAGAAAATGCTGCTCAGAACATAGAAGACAGATAGACAGATTGTTGCTTGTTGAAGAATGAAATTTAACATTTAAGCTGAATCCAATAAACTCCACATCTTTATGAGTATAAATGTGTTATTATTTTGTGTATACCTACGTTAAATTTTAAAAATATTACATCCATTTTAATTTATATTTTTGTAGATACTCAAATATTGCGTGTTTAAATATTAGATAGGTATAAATTTAATTGACTAGCCAAGAATTTTGCTCTTTAGTTTAATCTTTAAATCTTTATTTCAATTCCCTAGCTCGGTAGAACATGAACAACTCAAATCAGGGTTGGGTTTTAACGCTTGGGTAAAATAATAATTTTATTAAATTGCCACTAAATCCAATGCAAACTTGGTTAAATGATATTCCCGCATTATTTTAAGTGAAACTGTTTTTATGCTTTAAAATAACCTCACTTGCATTTAATACTGAATAAAACAACCAACTACGAGCTATTTAATCAGGTAGTCTTGTCTCTTTGTATAATCCATTAACGATATTTTCTCCTCCCTGTAGGCTGTTATATGCTTTTGTTAGGTTGCACGCATGAATTGTGGTACAAGTCAAACTGTGACATGAAAAAGTAGATAAGAAATTTTTTACAACTGCTTTATTGATATTGTTGCAATTTTAATGTCAAAATGTCGACAATTTTAAGTAAGGAGACAAAAATGTAACTGGCAACAGTGCTACCTTTCAAAAATCATAACCACAAATTCAAAACAACATAACTTAATTTTGTCATGTCTAGTTATTTCGCGTGCGACCCAACAAAAAGGCCACCCTAGCATAACCTGCTGGGTGGAGGATTGTATTTATTAATTTGCATGTGATAAAAGAATACTTATCTTAGGTACCCGTGTATTCAGTCATCACATCAACGCCGCCACACGGGCTCAGCACCTTCCGCCGAATACTATGTCTGCAGGGGTGGGGTGATCATTACAATACTAAACAAAAGTAATTTATTTCATACTGTCCGGAAAATACGACTTTACGTCATTAATTTGAGCCCGGAAAGTGGAACATTACATGACAAGGCCGGAAAGTGGGACATTACATCACAAAGCCGTAAAGTAGAACATTACATCACAAGGCCGGAAAGTGTTGCTAGGCAACTGCTGAATAATAAGTTGGTGACACTGTAAGTCTATGTCAAATTCGAGGTTATCAGGTTAGGTTTTCCGTCAGTTTTGACACAGACTGGCGCAAAACGTAACCTACTAACATCGAATTTGACAGACTGAAGTTGCCACCAACATATTCATACGTTTGAATTTTCACAGCGGCCCCTTATGGAATTTTTCAATAAACATGTTTTATAAAACAGTATGAAATAAAACATTGTACGATACACGGCCGTAAAATATTATTAAATTATTCGTTTAGAAATTACAGACTCTGCTCATTCCTCGTCTCGTCCGTAAACTTCTAAACTCGTACTTTAATAAGTCATTTTCCGGCCTTCTAACGTAAATTACTTTACAAAACCGTAACAACTGGAGATAAATCACCTTGCTCTGTATACTAACTAAATTTTTTATTTCGACTACCATTTTATAAAGGAGGCTATTATTTGACACTCTTTATACGTCAAAGGCATGTTGTTGTTGCATCATAGAAACATTTGGTTCTGCTGCATCGAAAAGCTATTAATTTCGGCAGTGTTTAGAGCACGAATACATCAACTTTTTCGTACTAGTACCTTTTACTTTTCAGTTAGCAACAACGATAGTAACAAAAACTAACACTGTGTCTCCATTGGTCGAAATTAAGATACATATTGTCATTTTTGGTAATCAAGACCTCCTCGACTTTTTACGATCTCCTCGATTAACTGTAATTTTTTTCAAAGAAAATGCTTTTAAAGCAGTAAAACAAAAAATAGCTACTTAAAAATACATCACTACATTTGGTGTTCCACCGCATGCTTAGATTACTCGTTCAGTTAAAGGGGTTGCAGAAGAAAACACAAACAAATAATAGCAATAGGGGCATCTATTTGAACCCAAATATCGCAGTAACACATAGATTACTTGTATTAGCCCTTAGGCCATGTGACAACAAACAAAGTGGTAGGACTATTGCCTATCAAATGAAATAGTAAATCGTAATTGAGAAATTACTTCCAAATATTCAATCCCCAAAATGCTAATTATAGCTTAGTTCGCACTCCAGGACAACACCTGTTATCGCAATTGCATAACAAACAACGCATAAAGCGCTGTACATGAGTTACAATGCACATGTTTATTTCCGCAATTTTAAATTATTAAATTCTCGGTCATTAGCGTTATTAAGGTTTGGGCCAAAAAGGTTCATTAAACTCATTCAGTTTGATTTGCTAAGATCTTAGTAAGAACCGAGCTAATTAAGGCAAATGCCTTCGTCGGAAAAAGAGGGATGATATGGCATATACTTACAGTTTAACTTGATGTTGAAGTCCAGCGATCGCAAGTAGAATTATCCTGTTGTGTTGCATCCATCCATGAAGACGCTAAGCTAGATTTGGCTGCCAAACCACAAAAGGTAGCTGCACATGTCGGGAATTCCTAACACCATGCGGAAGCAGAACGGGGGAACCGAATTAGCTGAATGTCTAGCCTTTAATTGGGTATAATTAGCCCATGCAAGACCATAACCCACACTAAACGATATTAGCTTCTTCTAGCCAGTAACTGCCTAATTTTAGCCCGATTTTACCCGTAACTGCCAGAGTTTGGCCCGTAACTGCCAGCCTAAATGTTAAAAATTAGTTGCGAAAGTAAGCCCGCAAAAGGTTTCTTACCGAATGGTGTTCTCGGCCTAATTAAACCTAACCTGATAACCTCGAATTTGACATAGACGTACAGTGCCGCCAAAATACTATCCATAACGAAACTCCGGCGAGCCGCTAGCGAACGACTATGTATACGGGTCTTAGACTCGCCTTATTTATGTGCCTCGCTCGCTTGGCCATAAACTGCAACTCGTCCAAAAAGGTCCTTAATTTGGTACTTGTAACATAGATAGCTATTGTTGCACATTTCCGTCACTTTATTGCACACTTCTGGCAGAACTATTTATTAAATTTGGGGAGTTTTCAATTTAAAACAGCGAAAGCATACATAACATGATTTTTAATGAATTTGAAATTACGTTGCCGTTTTATAATCTCTTTTAGCATAAATATGTGATAGTCGAAAAATTATGTATAAAACTCGTATCTAAAGCTTCCATTTTGCACTTCGGAAATTCTTATACTGAGTTCATGTTAACATTATTGCTATTATTAGCTGTCTATTGTCTGATATCTATGTACATTAATATTAAGCATGTAATTATTTAGGTTTCAAACCAATTTGACTTGTGTAAATACTCTGTATATATGGCACTAATAAAGTATCTATCTATCTATCTAACTTGTGAGATTTGAAGAATTCGCCTGTGGCTTATTCTTTAACCTTTTGCATGCAAAAAGTGGCATAGCTACTCGTTGTATAAATAACAATTTCAAATGTTTTAAATATTTGCCGAGTGTACCTGCAAATTACAGTATTTTTGGGAATGTACTTCAAATCTAGTGATTTTTAGTAATATTTAAAGTTAGGTTATGTTACATGTGTCAAAAGTGTTTCCTTGTAATAATTAACTATAGCCTTTTTTACTTCCTTTTACTATAAAGGAAGTATTGGATTCACCCCAAAAATTCGAAATTGAGTTTTCAACAGATCTTCACGTTTTAGAGTCCCCTGATCCCAAAAAACATATTTTTTTTCATTGGTCTGTGTGTCTGTCTGTCTGTGAACAGAATATCTCAAAAACGAAAAGAGGTATGGCATTGAAACTTCATATATAAGTTTTGTGTACTATGTAGATGAAACAGCAAGGTTTTGAAGAAAATCGCATAACCGGAAGTAGGTGTTTACTCTTGTGATTTTTCAGTTTTTTTCGATTTTTTCAAAAACGGCTCTAACGATTTTTTCAAAAACGGCTTTAACGATTTTTTTTTAACTTTACATTTTTCTTAAATTTTTAATGTGTATTGATGTGAGATAGGTGATTTTCCAGTTGAATACTTCTAAAGTGGGTTTCTTTTGTTTTTTTTTCTATTTTTTTTATTAACTCCTATTTTAAATAAAACACCCGGTATATTATTACATTTTTGAATTCACCTTAAAATTCTAGAGAAAATTTGTCTCTTCAACTAACACTCGATTTTGTACCGTTTTTGTAGAATTTGTAATTTTTGAAAATTTTTAACAAATAGTTAAAAATTAAAAATGAAATTTTTGACTAATTATAAGATCACTGTAAAAGGAAGTTGTGTGAGTGTATCACACCAGATTTTTTTCCTTTCCAATAATAAAACCGTCTTTCGTTTCTGTTCCCTTGCAATTGAAATGTGTGCACAGAAATTAAACAATTTTGGAGATTATTTTTTCACATGAAAGTGTGACATAAGCCAAATTTTAAATTTAAATAATTTCAGTGCTGCCAAAATCAGCAAGCAGAAGTTCCAAAACAGAATTTAAACAAGATACCAACTTGACAGCATTTTGACAGTTCACCAGTTTTGTGAATGGATAGTATTATTCAATACTCAATATAATATGGTGTTTTACTAGTAGTTCGTTGTAAACAAGTAAACTGGACTACAGCTTGTTTACATCATAACGTCATTTGGCGATTCGCTTGTTTTTCGACCACAAGCTTCTCGTATTAATACGCACAACTTTTTACCTCTAATAAGACTAACTATAGAGTTTTCCAATAGCGGCGTCAGAACTTTAAAAACTAATTGTAGTCATCTTAGATTGGTTGAGCTTTCCATTTTTTGATAGTTGTGTTCAGTCAACTTTGACAAATCATCAGGGAATGTTAAATCTTTTAACACTGTATGGAAACAGTTCGTATTTATTATCAAAATTTCTTTCTGTTTGAGTAACGTGAAGTTTAAGGTCTGTCAGACCACAGCTTGCCGAATTTTGCGTAAAGACTTAGGTCTTATCCTTACAAGATTTAATCATTGGCGTAACTAGGATTTTTGGCTGGGGAGGGTCAGGCCCCCCAACCAACTATCGTCAATACCTAGGTATACCTATGAAGACATGAATTTACGTACATACATAACTTTTTCGCATACATTTGCTTGTTCTTTGATACCGTTATACGAGGTCAGTCCCGTAAATTTCTGCAGTCTAATAAAACAAAGTTCAGCAACCAAAATTTGTTTTTATTATTTTCTCAAAATATTCCCCCTTAAACTCAACATTTACGCATTCGGTAAAACCAGTTTTCAAAATATAAATTCCACAATTTTTGAGTCACTTGAGAAACAAGGTTTTTGAAGCTTTCCACAGCATCTTCGGGAGTTACAAATCGCACACCACGCATTTTATCGTTTAATGGAGAAACCAGAAAGTAATCGGAAGGTGCTAGGTCGGAACTGAATGGGGGATAAGTTAGCAATTTTAACTCGAAAGTCTCTAAAAATTATTTTATTTGATGTGCGGTATGACTAGAAGCATTTTCACCCCTTGGGCGCCATAAGCCGAGATTTTTGAATAACGTCTGGCAGGCATATAGTTGTGTACCATCCTGCAGTAACCCTACGTTTATTTTTAAGCACGACAGTTGTGATAGGTCCTCATTTTGAAAAGAAACAAGCAATTATTTTCTTACCATCTTTTCAAGATCGCTTCACTTTAACTGGATTAGGATTTGTTGGAAACATCCATTGTGCTGACTGTCGCTTAGAATCGGGTTCAAATGCATATATCCAGCTTTCGACGCCAGTTACTATGTAAACTGCTTTAGATCTACCTTCATCATAACGTATGTCCCATAAGTTTTGAGAAAAAAGAAATCCGTTGTAGTTTATTATAGAAAAAATGCTTTCAATTTGGTTGGAGTTGAAGAACATGAACCATTATCCGTAGTTTAAGCATATAATTCTATTAAATGTAGCTGTAGAAAAAATTACTTGTCCTTGAATTTAATATGCAATTAAAGCAACATGAAATATAGCTGTTAATATTTTTCCTCAAACTTGTGGGACATACGTTATTTCTCATACTGTTCCACATGCTGTTGTTGTGTTTCTTTATGTCTGTTAAACTGTGTGGTATCCACCCAAAACAGAATTTTCTTACACCCCAATGAGTATGTAAAATCTTGTGTATTGCCAATGTCAAAGATGCTTTTAATAATTCTGTAAGTGACTCGATTGTCCTTCTGAAGCATTCTTCGCACAGCGTCTACGTTCGTATCAGTAACTGCTGAAAGTTATTTTTCGCAAAAATTGTCGCTGACTGAAACTCGTTCAAATTTAAATTCATTAAACCAGAAATATGCGCCTGGCCACCAAAATCAGCACGAAGTCATCTTTCTTTCAGAGATAGGGAACTTTCAAAGTCATAGTAAATCATGGCTCTAAAATTGTCTCCCCTTATGTTCATTTTTGATGCACAACACTTATTTCAAAACTAACTGTATAGTAACTAAATTTGAACTGTTAAACTAGAAACAACAAACATTTGTTTATGGCAAGTTACATTTCCATGGTACACGTGATCTATTGGTTAGCAGAAATTATGGGTGCTACCTACTCTCGTAATACTATAAGCCGTTCAATAGTTATTTGTTAAGTAGGTAGACATGGAATTTTGTTTTTATGTTTAATAAAATTAAAACTCCCCAGAATCTCTTTCTGACACTTTGTCAGAATCAGCTGTTATGTACAGGAGGCTCACGAAAGTGTCTAATTTGATATTTTGAGGTTAAACGTGCAATGTTGCCAGTGCTTTCATACTTTGTTTGCCACTAGGCATAATATGTATGGACATCAGCGTTATGGATACCTATCTGTCAAATTGTAATACTAGAGCAATATGCCAAAAGTAATTAAAGGTGACACAAAACTGAAAATTACAAAGGCCTACAGGCATTATAAAACCGACAGGCCAGATCTTACTGAAACTGAAATCCTTGCCCGGCTTACTGATATTTGGGATGCAAGTATTTATGCATAAAACTTAACTGTTGCTTTAATTTTGGGCTTTGTACTGTTTTAGGTGTCCGAAAGAACTATAAGAAGTATTATTGGGCAGGACAATTTTGAAATTAAACCTTTTGGCCCACGACCTAAAAATGATACATACTATAAAAATTTTGCAACGACAGATTTGGAATTATCACTTGAAAAATGAGCACTTTACTTTGCCTAGACTATTAAAGGATGCGCATGTGAAACATGGACGATGAATGTGGGATGATAAGTAGGTGGGAGAGAAAAATGCTGCGAAAAATATTTGGAGGGACTCGGACTAAGATAGTATTGGAAGGAAGAAACTAGAAGAAGAGGGCGACCAAGGAATAGGCGGAAGGAGGCAGTAATGGACGACAGAAAGGAAAGGAATAAAAGACTGGAGAAATAAAATCATGAATAAGGGACAATGGAGATAGATTGTTATGCAATGGGCCTAAAGTGGCTTGTAAAAGCTTTATTTATTTATACTGAAAAAATACATAAATTGTAATATTTAAATATTTTTGTATACAATTTATAATTACAATAAAAAAACGACTGTCATTATACCATTATGCCTACTCAACAAAGTATGAAACGTATTCAGAATCAGCAAGTTGTCTTTAATGAAATTTATCTTAACTAATAATAAAAGTGGCACAAAATCCAAAACCAAATCTGGCAACCACGTTTTGTACATTAACATAAAATTATCATTTTGTATAAAATGGGCATAACCTAACTTTTCTTAATGACTGACAGCATATTTACAGGGTGAAATTCATCACCCTAACATGGCCTCCTATCTGGCAAATAACTATTGAACGGTTTATACGTGTCTAAGCAGCATATCAATAAATTATTTTTTGTTGCATAAACAACATGAAAATGTATAGATTACCTCTTGCAACTCAATGAGGTTGACGATAAAAAATATTATTCCAGGAGAAACATCACTTGGTTTCCATTTGCACGTTTTTGAGCCAAAATTTTTATTTTTTTCTCCGTATCCTCGAAGCAAATACTTTCTGGAAAACATCAGTATCCTTTTAATTGTTATTGTGATATCTTTTTATTCTATCTTAGGCTAGCAACTGTGGAAATTCAAGCACCACAAAATGTTCTTTGAGATACATAAAACACTATTCAAGATAAAATTCTGAATCGTACTCTTTAAAGCTATAAACTCAACTCGTTCGGCAAGGCAAACATCTAAATAGCAAGTCACCTTAAGTCTGAACTGGACGATCCTATAATAGGCAGCTAGCTGTATGTGCCCAGCGAGTAGTTACCGATGCACTCAAGTTTTCAACTCATTTACTTACCCGCATATGAAATAATTGCAATTTTATTTTTCTGCGCACATACATTGATCCTTTATTTGTATAAAACTTGAGAGAAACTAACAAAAATGGTGTAAATTTAACTAAAAAAAATATTCAGACGAAAGCAGTGTTTTCAAAGTAATTATTAATCAGTAGAGTCATCCGTCCAACATGTGGTATTTATACTATAATGATTTTAAGCAAAAAAAGGTAATAAAACCAGAAAATGTAAGAATGTGTGAGGGTCGATAACCAACCCTTGGTTTAAATAGGTTAATAAAAAATCTGGTGTGATACACTCACACAACTTCCTTTTACAGTGATCTTATAATTAGTAAAAAATTTCATTTTTAATTTTTAACCATTTGTTAAAAATTTTCAAAAATTACAAATTCTACAAAAACGGTACAAAATCGAGTGTTAGTTGAAGAGACAAATTATCTTTAGAATTTTAAGGTGAATTCAAAAATGTAATAATATACCGGGTGTTTTATTTAAAATAGGAGTTAATAAAAAAAATAGAAAAAAAAACAAAAGAAACCCACTTTAGAAGTATTCAACTGGAAAATCACCTATCTCACATCAATACACATTAAAAATGTAAGAAAAATGTAAAATTTAAAAAAAATCGTTAGAGCCGTTTTTGAAAAAATCGAAAAAAACTGAAAAATCACAAGAGTAAACACCTACTTCCGGTTATGCGATTTTCTTCAAAAGCTTGCTGTCTCATCTACATAGTACACAAAACTTATATATGAAGTTTCAATGCCATACCTCTTTTCGTTTTTGAGATATTCTGTTCACAGACACACAGACAGACACACAGACAGACACACAGACAGACAGACAGACCAATGAAAAAAAATATGTTTTTTGGGATCAGGGGACTCTAAAACGTGAAGATCTGTTGAAAACTCAATTTCGAATTTTTGGGGTGAATCCAATACTTCCTTTATAGTAGTAAAAGGAAGTAAAAAAGCAGATTTTTAAATTTATTTAACTTCTATTTTTCTGGGGTGGGCCAGACGGCATTCTGGGGAGGGCCTG
>CALNHX010008896.1:0-55517 GCA_940337035.1 Agriotes lineatus
CAGTTAATGTTACCATCATTTAGAAATTCTGCCATTTGTTGTTTACAAATTGTGAGAGCATGAGAATAAATCTTCTCCTTTTTAGTAATATGTTAAATTTGACTTTTCAATTAAATTTTAAAAATTATAATAGGAGATTAATTAAAATCAAGTTTTTGTTAAATTTGCATGATTAATATTATAATAAATAAAATTCATTAAGTCGTAAATAGTTTAATATTAAAAAAAAAAAAACTTTTCGCACAATTAAAATTGGTTTCATCAGTTTACGAATTATAAATGCATTATGTTGAAGGGATAAAATTGGAAAATCTACAAATGGTTTATTAAATTACTGGAGAACATAATTTCTTAATCATTACGACTTTTTTTATTTTTTATTAAAGTATGATTAGTTAATTAAAATTTACATTTTGACATATAAGAAACTGTTATATATACACACAATTAATATTTTACTAGCTTTCATGTTGAGGAATGCAAGCTGTCTTCTCCTTTTTATTTAAAAATTCCTCCTCAAAATATCCGAAAAAATAATTTTTTAAAAACATTACTGAAAAAAATATTGTTTATTTGAAATCGGCAGTGAAGTACCCCAAAATCGTCATTAAAATACGAAAAATCGGCAGTGAAGTAATCCTTTGTTTAAAGACTTTTTTGTAGGTGGCGAGGCGTCATGTGGTTTATTTGCCTTGGCCCTACGGGCCTCGGCAACTAAATCCACATTCGTGATAAAAAGTTAAACTTTAGTGCGTTGGTATACAAACTACAATGTTCTTCAAACGTCAGTAAAATGTGACATTATACTGCTTAATTGATGATGCTAAACTGTCACTTCATTGCCATGGCATCTAATCACTTTATCTGCTGCTCGTCAACGGCAGATCAAGTTATCTCCGCTGATGAGATAATAGTAATTTACGTTACAAGTATAGAAAGTGGAGCTTTTCAGTACGAGTGAGATGTTTCCGGAAGAGGCCGTTAGGCCGAGTCCGGAATTTCGAGACGAGTATGGAAAAGCCACTTTCATACGAGTTTCGTACAATATTTTTTCGTACACTAGCATACAAAACGGAATACTAAATTTATCCTCGTATATAGCAAATAAGTAGAGTAATGTTATTATGTACGTAACGTTTTATATGTGTTGTAACTAAGGAAACGTACGGCAAAGTGCTACTTTGCCGTACGAATACCGCAAAATACTACTTTGCCGTACGAATACCGCAAAGTGCAACTTTCTGATTAATAAATTGTACGGCAAAGTAGCTCTTTCAATGCTAGTGTACGAAAAAATACATTAACCAATGTTTATTTTGTGTCGAATCTATAGCAACAACTTTCTAGTGCATTATGCATGTTCTAAATTTGTGTTTGAACTGAGAAATACGTAAAAGTCATAATTTTTACATAGCGTAGGCTTTTTCCTTGACAACAATGGGACGCAATAGATAAAGGATAAATGTTCTACAAATCAAAAAGGTGCCAAACCTTCAAATACACGGGAAACACATATTTGGGCGAAGCCATTAATTCAATCATAGGATGTGAATTCGAAGATATAGTTTAAAAAAATGTACACTATCTGGAATTACCTTGCGGATATAAATGTGAAGGTCCCCATTCTTTTTGATATTGCAAAAGCTCAGAAAAAATATTTTCTATTACTAAAAATTAATGAATTTTATGCATACAACGCCTTTACAGGCTTAGTTTTGAATATTTCTCAATGATTCTTAAACTAGTGAAAACCTTATTTTTTCTAGATTTAGATGATAATAAATTACGCTTAAAATGATTTTTAACAAATGCTACAGAAATTGTTTATAAACAAAGCGTAAGGGAAATGTTTTGTGTACATTTCAGCATCGAAGTATCGTAAAAACTATTGCACATAAATATATACATCCTGCGTATGAAATGTTGAAAAAAGAATAAAGAATTTTTTTCTGAAAGAATTATCTGAATTGATTTATTGTTGTAAAAAATATAATTTATTTTCCATTGCCTGATTTGGTTTAAACGCACCTCGCTTAGGCAGGAAACTTAATACATGCCCGTCATGAAGGTTAAACCAGTTGCAAGGCAACGATTTGAAAAGGTCTCCGCAGGCTTGCAAGAAATTGGTAAACGATTAGATCGCATTCGCAGGCACCGCGGTTCAAATCCCGTCAGCAACTATTTGATTTTATTTTAAAATTAATGAAATGCGCATTCAAGGGTATTCTTTTATTGTTTTGGTATTATTTGGAACTTGAAAACAAATTTACACCTAGTGTCCTTTAAATTTTTAAATTATTTAGTGTCACAATGTCCACTTGAGAGGGAAGTTCTGGATCAAGTCTTTTACACATTTTTTTTGTATTCCTTATCTAAAAATGAACTAATAAAATTTGCAACAGCTACTTGATAGAACAAAGTTAAATGCAATATGCTAATTTAAAGTACTTCTTCATCTTGTCATCTATGAGTAATAATGTAAATTGAGTACCTATTTAATGTTGTAGTACATAAATAATTAAATGTATGTTTCAAAATATCATGAAACTGTCCCTACCATCACTTGCATTGTGGTTCATTGCAACAGTGGTACACCT
This sequence comes from Agriotes lineatus, assembly GCA_940337035.1. Classification (NCBI taxonomy): domain Eukaryota; kingdom Metazoa; phylum Arthropoda; class Insecta; order Coleoptera; family Elateridae; genus Agriotes; species Agriotes lineatus. The sequence goes on from CALNHX010008896.1 coordinate 2,598, forward strand.
ACAATATAAGTAATACCTGTTGTAAGGGAAGAAAACCTCTTTGTAAAACTATAAGCCTAGAATTAGCTACCTATTATGGTAATGGTGATTGGTGTTCTTACTGTAACAACTTGGATACAGATGATTCATATAATCATGTTATTACAAGTACATCATTTAATCAAAAAGCTAAATGCCAGCTATTCGAACTGAATTTAAAGAATAATTGTATTCAGTCTATTTGTAGTAAACGATACTTTCATGGACTTTTCGAAGTTAAGGATTATTAATCTCGAGAACAATTAATTAAGTGACCTTGATTTTATAGATAATATAAGTGAGTTAAGGCAATAATCAGTATCAGTAATCTGACTCAATTATATGCAAACCATTTTGAAAAATAAAAAAACTAGACGTCATTAACCTGAGTTTCAATTAGCTAAATTCAATTGGAAATAGAAGTTGTAATTTATATTCTTTGCAAACGATTGACCTGAGTAACAATGACAGTAAACAAATAGAAGCACATATTTTATCAAACTTAGATAAACTTAAATTTTTAAATGCATCTTCTAATAAATTTGAATTTATTGCGATTTACGCATTCAAGATTTAAGTGCTAACAAGTTGAATAGCTTGCAGGAAAAAACATTTTTTGGCTTTTTTAGCCTTCGCAATCTCTACTTACAATAAAATCTCATTAAATCTGCATCTCCAAAGATTTTCCTTGGTTTAACCAGCTTGCAAAATTTAAAACTGAACGACAACTATTTAGAAAGCATTCTCGAGAACATATTCAGCGATTTAACTAATTTAAAAAGCCTCGATTTAGTAGCAATAAAATAGCGGCGCCTACTATCGCTTTAGACAACCTGTAACCGTTATCATCCGACATAATAAATTTTCATTGCTTGCTTGCTTGCTTGCTTGCTTGACGCCACTTTGAAGAGAACCCGTGGGCCGAATTGGCTGATTTTGGTGACAATCGACTCAGGGCGACGCAAGTAAGCCAGTAGTAGGGTTTTAAAATTTTTATAAGTGACTTTTTTTTAATGTGGATTGAGCTAATCTCAAAATTAACTAGACACACAAAATGGATCACTCTTGTACAAATTATTATTTCGCGCCCAATTTGGGTGCAGGACGCTAGTTAAGTAACAATACCATTAAAGAAATTCCACTGGGATGGCTTAGAAACTTTCCAAATTTAAAAACTTGACACTTAGAACTGACAGTTTTTCCATTCTGCGAGAACTAATTCCCTTAAACCTCCTTTCTGCTGTGAAGAACTAGGCGGTGCTATATCCATTGAACCATATGTAACTTCTAGATTTAAATTAGAATAGATTATCATTCATAAAGTATACATTACTGTTGTTACATGTACCAAGTCTACATTTTATTAGTATCAATGGCAGTATTAAGCCAGTCAAATTAGATATTTACTTGACAAAAATACTACCTGAAAAGTGAGCATGTAGTTTTATAGAACAAATTACGTAGAATTGAATGAACTAAAAAGTAACAGCTGAATCAGTGAAGAAGTGATTCAAAATTGCGGTCAAAGTAATAAAAAAACGGTTTTTTGCATATAAAAGAGCAAAAGAAAGATGAAAAAATACGTTTTCGCAGAAATTGATTTACTCAGCTTGCAGAAGTCGTACAGTAATCAGCGTAGGCATATTTTGTTCCTTTGGAGTTATACTACCACACACAATATGAGCGCAATTTTCTTTGCACTGCCAAATATGTGTAAATTTAATTTGAAGGGGGATCTTTTTTTAGGCGCACAAAATGTTGAATATTTTTGTCAATTTTAATTGTACCGTAATTACATAAGCACCATTCGATAGCTGCCAATTTTCTCCGAAATTAAAAAAAGATTACAGTACGACCCATAAAAGCCGAAGAATTTTTCTTTTTTAAACTGCTGCACATTCAGTTATTAATATTAGAGGCTGAAATGTGCACACACTTTAGCTGAAGACTTCTAGTGTAATATAAAAATTATTCCGCAATTATTGACGGTGTATTATTTATTGCGAACCGGTTTACATTAGGCGTCGCAAAATGCATGTTCGTTCAGAGCGGTGCTGTGGCGCGTAGCGTTAAGCGTTGTAGGGAGAAACTCGGAGTAGGCCGCTCCACTCGGCGTTTACTCGCTTTGAACGGAACATGCGTTTTGCGACGCCTAAAATGTAAACCGCTTTGCAATAAATAATACGCGGTCAATAATTGCGAAATAATTTTTATATTACACTGGAAGTCTTCAGCTAAAGTGTGTGCAAAATTCAGCCGCTAATATTAATAACTGAATGTGCAGCTTGCTATTTTAATAAAAACTGCAAATCTGTCACACTAATTAAATTTATTAAAAATTGTAACAGAATAATCAACAAATTTGTTCGGAAAATTTAGAATTCTTTATTTTTTAACGCTAAAGTAGCACACGTCTGTTTATAATTGTCTTAGATAGAAGTTAAATTTTCTACTTAACTGTAAATTATGAGTTGGAATAATAATGGACAAAAGCTAATTTTTACTTCCTTTTACGAGAAAGGAAGCATTGGATTCACCCCAAAAATTCGAAATTGAGTTTTCAACAGATCTTCACGTTTCAGAGTCTCCTGAACCCAAAAAACATGTTTTTGTTCATTGGTCTGTCCGTGTGTCTGTCTGTGAACAGAATATCTCAAAAACGAAAGATGGTATGGCATTGAAACTTCATATACAGGGCGTAGAAATCCACCATAGGGATTTCAATGGTAATTTTTTCGTATAAAAATATTTGCTTTCCTAATTAATTTAGAGCAAACTTGTATGGAGGTTTTTTGTAGAGAAAAAATTCTGTATCTATTTATGGCAGCATTTGTCATTTTACATTTCGGAAAACAGAAAATTTTAAGAAATAAAATTACCATTTTTAGACAAATCAGTGGTGCCTTGAAATTATTGAAGCATCTCAAAGCATCAACAAATTAGTTTGCTATTTATTTGTTTGCATCTGTCAAATGTGGCACTTATTGCACCTGATCTGCTTCCATCATACCACCACTTCGCAATTTGCACTGATTTTTGAAAAAATTATAATTCTAGTTTCTTTCATTACTAGGTTTTCTGAAGTAAAATGACAAAAATGATGGCATAAGTGGATGCAGAATTGTTTCCTCTACAAAAAACCTATTTACAAGTTTGCTCTAAAATAATTAGGGAAGCAAACATTGTCATATGAAAAAATTACCATTGAAAACCCTATGGTGCGTAAAGCATTTCTACAGCCTGTATAAGTTTAGCGTACTATGTAGTTGCGACAGCAAGCGTTTGAAGAAAATTTCATAACCGGAAGTAGGTGTCTACTCTTGTGATTTTTCAGTTTTTTCGATTTTTTCTAAAAGGGCTCTAACGTTTTTTTCAAACTTTACATTTTTATTACATTTTTAATGTGTATTGATGTGAGATAGGTACTTTTCCTTATGGTTATTTCCCCCTAATTAAACATGAATATACAAGCAGTAAATCGACCCTTAGTTCCCAGCGCTTTGTATATCCCTGTCCAAGGTAGCGGACAGATCAGGAAGCAAAGAAAGGGTGCGAAAACCAATCCCTGGGTTACGGTAGGCTACCATAAGTATCAATTGAAAGTGGCAACATTTAATGCTAGGTCACTGGCATCGGAAAATAGATTCTTAGAGTTGGATGAAGAATTGAAGAAAATCAACTGGGATGTGATAGGATTAGCCGAAGTAAGGCGAAAAGGCGAAGAGTATATAACGCTAAATAACGGTAATGGGTTCTATTATAAAGGAGAAAAACAAACAGGAAATGGGGGCGTAGGATTCATTATTAACAAAAGAATAGAAAAATATGTCTTAGAAATAAGAGGAATATCGAATAGAGTAGCGTATGTAATTTTGAGAATAAACAATCGATACAAACTCAAAATTATCCAAGTCTATGCCTAAACCACTTCCTATGATGACACAGCAGTAGAAGAATTCTATGATGAAATTAACAAATGCTTAGAACAAGAAAAAACTTACTATAACATCATCTTGGGTGACTTCAATGCAAAAATAGGTAAAAAGCGAAACAGTATTGAAAAGTGCATTAGAAATTATGGTATTGGCCAACGCAATGAAAGAGGGGAGCTATTAATAAACTTCTTAACCAACAATAATTTATATGTGATGAATAGTTTTTACAAGAAAAAGATTCAAAATAAGTGGACATGGCGAAGTCCAAATGGCACCACCAAAAATGAAATAGATTTCAGTACAGTAAAAGAAGGTAGTTCTTAAAGTAAAACGCATTCTGAAGAAAGAAATAATTTCTTCCGTACAAACTAACTCAGTAAAAAAAGATGCAAACAACAAAATTCAAGAAGTTTAAATTAGCTCTTGTTCAAAGAGCCTGCCTTCTTGCGCTAAACAATATCCTAAGCGATCATAGAAACGTATTAGTGCTAGTACTCTGAACAACCCTTTTAATTTTTAAACGCAGTTCTTCAAATCGTTAGTTGTAGTGAAAACGACTTTTCAGAGGAAGTTTTAGGCATATCTGTCACAGTTTCACAAAATTCTATACTTCTGAAATAGCCAACGGGAAGAATATCGCAGCTAAATCTACTAGTTCTGCAATTTATTTAAATAAATAGTCTGGATAGTCATTAGCGGTAATACAAACCCCTTTTAAATACCTGTCTTCATTGGGAACATTAGGCCTTTTGTGCTTTTGGGGAGAAACACATCCAAAGTTTCCAAAATTTGAAATAACTCCATGTAACGTTGATAACGATAAAGAACGCCTATTTTCAAATGTTGTGAAAGAATTTTGAATTTCCCGGACCGTTGGACCCTGATAATACCATTTTACAATTTGCACTGATCCGTTGCTTCGTAGTTATCGATTTTAAGATAGAAATGACAGCAGATATTATCTACTGACAAAATACGCGAACTGTCAAAGTTAAATTCTTGGCATGTGTAAATTCGACATATCGTCTGCCGTGTTCGTAGTAAGAAAAATCTCTCTGTACTATACAGAAACGCAACAAGCACAATAAAATTAAAAACACCATCAGATAAAATTAAAATTGAAAGAGGAGTACGACAAGGTGACACCTTATCACCAAAATTGTTCACATTAACTTTAGAAAATGTGTTCAAACAACTTAACTGGGATGAAAAAGGTATCATAATAGACGGAAGAAATTTAACAAATTTAAGGTATGCTGACGACATTGTACTAATAGCGAAAGATAAAAGTGAACTACAAGGTATGATAGAACAATTGCATGGAATATCGAAGAAATTTGGGCTAAATATGAACAAGGAAAAAACAAAGATTATGACAAATACAGAAGATCATCTAGTCATCGAAGTAGATGGAGAACAAATAGAGCAAGTTGATTCATATGTATACCTAGGTCATACAATGAAAATGGGAGAAGAAAATCAGTAGGCTGAATTGAATCGGCGAATAACACAAGGATGGGCTGCATTCAGTAAACTAAGTTACGTTCTAAAGGATAAAAACTTTCCAAAACACCTTAAAGCAAAAATATTTGATTCATGTATATTACCTGCGTTGACTTATGGAACAGAGACGATGACTTTTACAAATAAAGCTATGAGAAAAATGGAAACAACACAGCGAGCTATGGAAAGGAGAATGATAGGAGTAACGCTGATGGACAGAAAGAGAAATACATGGATACGACAAAGAACAGGTGTGGCCGATGTAGTAGAAAAAATAGCAAACAGAAATGGAATTGGGCAGGCCACTTAATACGAGGCGAAGAACGGTTGACTAACATTATTTTGAATTGGAGGCCCAGAATGAGTAAAAGGAGTGTGGGTCGACCCATGAAAAGATGGGCAGAGAACTGTGGAAAAGAAAAGGGGAGGCTTATATCCAGTTTTGGATGCAAAATGTCTGACAGAGAAGAAGAAGAAGAGAAGGTACTTTTCCAGTTGAATACTTCGAAAATGGGTTTCTTTTGTCTTATTAACTCCTATTTTAAATAAAATTACATTTTTCAATTCAGCTTAAAATTTTAGAAAAAAAATTGTCTCTTCAACTAACGCTCTATTTTGTACCGTTCTTGTAGAATTTGTAATTTTTTTAATTTTTGACAAATGCTTAAAAATTGAAAAGCAAATTTTTGGCTAATTATAATACGAGTATCACTGTAAATGGAAGTTGTGTGAGTGTATTGCACCAGATTTTTTATATTTTAGAAATAAAATTTTGAGATTACTGTCTACCTAAGTAAAAAAACATATTTTTAAAAGTGTCAACACCATCTAGCAGGATGCACATGCAAATATTCCCGATCAGCATTTTGTTATAATGCGTTTCACAGATAATATCTTCTTCGAAACATCTGTTTCAAACTCAATATAGCAGTGGGTGTGGCGATTTCAGAAAGCAATTATGGAAGGAAGGAATAAAAACAGCCAGTCTGATGCAGTTTGCATCCGGTTAGCTACTATCACGGCTCTTTAGTTACACATGTTATAGTATACTAGCAGTCCAGTGAGACAAATGTCTCATTTAATAAAACAAAAACGACCGTCCGGACGGACGGAAATCACGTGATTTCTCGAAAACCGGAAGTGTCACGTGACTGAAATTCGGTTCCTGACCTGACATGACCATTCCAAACATATAACTTTAATAACTTTTTTCTCTATCTCTTACGGTTTGGCTGCTGAAACAGCGTCCCAGACAAAACAGCGTCCCAGACAGGCGGAAATCACGTGATTTCTCGAAAACCGGAAGTGTCACGTGACTGAAATTCGGTTCCTGACCTGACATGACCATTCCAAACATATAACTTTCATAACTTTTTTCTCTATCTCTTACGGTTTGGCTGCTGAAACAGCGTCCCAGACAAAACAGCGTCCCAGACAGGCGGAAATCACGTGATTTCTCGAAAACCGGAAGTGTCACGTGACTGAAATTCGGTTCCTGACCTGACATGACCATTCCAAACATATAACTTTCATAACTTTTTTCTCTATCTCTTACGGTTTGGCTGCTGAAACAGCGTCCCAGACAAAACAACGTCCGAGAGAGACACGTCTATTAGATAAAGGATTACGACACAAGATCGGTAAGTGCATTATGCCAGGCCGAGAAAAGTTAGAAGCATGAAACCCGAAGGATAGAGATTTTTAAATTTTCAAGACTTGCTATAAGAACTCTACGATTGAGTATTGCATATTATTTTGCGCACGATCGAAGAGCAAGAATATTCTCTAAATTTAGTTTCTTGCGTTATGAAGTATTTATTTACCGGAATAATTGTGTGATGGAATTTACTTACCGCCGCCAACTTTTATCATTTCTATGGAAACCATTTAGGAATCGTAAGTTTAACTTACTTACTTACTTAACGTTAGTAAGTATAGGAAAAAAATGCGATCGTGCGAAATACTTATTTATACATCAAGTGAAGTAAATGGCATTTACCAGTCGAAGACGAGACTGGTAAAGATATTTACTTTCAGAGTTGCATATTAGATTTTTTCCACACCCGAATAAAGTAAAAAAATCAACTTTTCTCAATCGAATAAATTACTATAGATGTATGTATCGTGGCTATCAACTGATACGCTGGTAAGCTAGACATCTTCCCTAGGAAAGTAAGTGAGCTGTTTACGCCCCGTCGTCAATATTAACAAATACCTTTTTAGTAAAATCAACTTAGCTATCTACAAAACGTTGATATGAACACACGCGCTAGTTATATGCAAGGCGGTAAATAATCGCCATGCATCTAATTAGAGCGCCAGTATAAAAAACGCCTCGTAGAGCGCTTAGTTTTAAACAACACAAAGAAATCTGCCAAAACGCAGATTTCAGAAAACTAAAGTAAGGAAACACTAAACGAAACGAATCTTTTAAAAACTAAATTTCTCCGGGGCCTCAAATAAAACCATTGCCACTTGCGAAGAAACAAAAGCTTTCACGGAAAAAAACCAGCGCGGCTCTAAGTTCAAAAAGAACAGCATTCGAAGGGCGAAATTACCAGCAAATAGAAATATCAAATATTGAAGAAAGATTCACCGCCACGTACCGAAATTGAAAATGCAACATAGACAATCTAACAGGCACGCACTTAAAGGCCACAGCCTTTGTAAGCCGCTTAGGTAAACGGATTAAAACAAGTAGATAACACCGCGCAAGTGTTACATAAAAAAGCGCAAGTGTCGACTCCGGACAATCGACAATAAACAACCCCGGGCGATCACAATTTCTTTTATAAACAAAGGTAACGCAATAATTATAGCCCCGTAATGTTGAAACACATATGGGCGTGCGACATATCGTTGAACGCGTTTTCTTTCGAGGGAGACGATGGACGACATTAGAAAAATCGCTGCGCGTAATTAACGACGAAAAAACAAAAAGCAATTATAAGCAACGAATTCACTTCCCCGGAACGTAATTGTCGTTTTTACAACACAACTCCCAGATTTGGGAGAAATTAAGGAGGTGGTTTCCCTTTATAAAGAGCGAGCCCTGGAAAAGTAAGGATTCGATTGATTTCTAATATCGAGTCTTCTATCACTTCTAATAGATCACTGATCTTAGAAGTGCATCTGGAATAGGAACGCCGCTTCCTTTCCTTAATAACGCCGCAGTCAACACTTGGGATCGCTGCAAACCCCGAACCCGTTGCCACCACATCCTCCAGGACGCTTCTCCAGCCGCTGTTACTCCCAGGAGCGTCACCATCAGCACCACCTCCTCCAGGTCGCTTCTCCAGCCGCTGTTACTCTAGGAGCGTCGCCGTCAGCACCGCCCCCTCCAGGTCGCTTTTCCAGCCTCTGTTACTCCAGGAGCGTCGCGTCAGCACCGCCCCCTCCAGGTTGCTTCTCCAACCGCTGTTTCTCTAGGAGCGTCGTCATCAGCACCACCTCCTTCAGGTCGCTTCTCCAGCCGCTGTTACTCCTGGAGCGTCGCCATCAGCACCACCTCCCCAGGTCGCTTCTCCAGCCGCTGTTACTCCAGGAGCGTCGCCGTCAGCACCACCTCCTCCAGGTCGCTTCTCCAGCCGCTGTTACTCTAGGAGCGTCGCCGTCAGCACCGCCCCCTCCAGGTCGCTTTTCCAGCCTCTGTTACTCCAGGAGCGTCGCGTCAGCACCGCCCCCTCCAGGTTGCTTCTCCAACCGCTGTTTCTCTAGGAGCGTCGTCATCAGCACCACCTCCTTCAGGTCGCTTTTCCAGCCCTTGTTACTCCAGGAGCGTCGCTATCAGCACCACCTCCACCAGGTCGCTTCTCCAGCCGTGGCTACCCCTGGATTACCGCTGCCGCTTCCCACGTCCAATACCGGTCCCGAAGCCCGGGCCAGGTGCGTCGCCGTCCACAACCCACCGACAGTGCGCTCCCGCGTGTGCATAGTGCCGTAAGCTCCGAGTGAAGCTAACTTATAGTGAATAGTGGTCGCGCCTTAACCACAAGCAATGCACAAACAACTTTGAGACATTTATATATAGGTTTTAGTATTAGCGAACCGTTAGTTTTAGACTTGTGTTTTCCTTATTTTCTGTATAAGCCTTGTAATTTGTGTGACCTTAAATAACACATTAAAGTTTTATTTATTGTGAGAACATTCTCTGTGTGTATTTATTCTTTAGCTCTCTCTACCCTTGGTCGCCACTCCCGATCCGCTGAGCTAGGTGGTTAAATGGGACGGACGTCCCCATTTTTAAAACCGTCGCCACGCCCTCGAGTGTAAGCCTGTAGCGAGTCGTGTTAACGTTGTAATAAGATACTTATGATAACGGGAGTAGAAGAGAGTTAGTTATGAAACAAGGGAAGTAAATAGCATTTACCAGTAGAAAATCACTTTACAGCTCGTCGCTAGCACAACGAAAAGCCGGCAGGTCCGAAACTGGTCGAAGATATTTACATCCAGATTTGCATATTAATTTTTTCAACGCTCTCGTTAACTAAAAAAATTCTCTTTTTATTTTTGACATTCGATTAATTTACTTTTGACATTTGAATAAATTACAAAAACGCTAGAATATATTAGTAGGTACTAGTCCCATGTAGCATTAACAAGAACCCGGCTTCGATGGTTTAGTGCTCGGCTACTCAAAGCTTCGCAGGTAATAAGAGACTAGTACTTCGAAGAGATTTTAATAGGCTACTTACTTTACTTGACTTAAGGACGTACGTGATTTGCTTACGCTCCATCTTCAATAGCAACCAACACTGTTTCGGTAAAAGCAACCCTACAGAGAACGTTGTAATATCGTAGTTATGACAGCGGAGGTGGAAAAAAATAATAATTTTGCAATGTTTTATGTCACCACATTTCTGTTTTTTAACATAACTCACGAAAATATCACCGTTAAATAGCTATTAAGGCAACTAGTGTTTTACAGGGTTTAAAAATCGAGGTCGATCATATTAAAATTTGAGCGAAACGAGAATTTTATGATCGACCGAGATTTTTAAACTGTAAAACACGAGTTGGCTTCAATATTTTTTCTACAGCCGAAGAGTTTGTTAGCCAAAATGCCCTCGGGGCTTCACCCCTCTCCAAAGCGGCCCTCGGGGCTCCAACCATCTCCAAGAAGGCCCTCGGGGCTCCGCTCCTTTCCAAAGGCTTTATAAACTCTTAAAGTACTCCGTGCTTTAAAGAAATGGCGTGTTTTATAGACAACATGAAGCACACTGTATATGACCCGTGGAAACAGTTTAAAATCGGGGCTGTAGAAAAAGATATAAATTCGATTTAACTACATGCTATAGCACATGGTCCCGGGTGGTGTAGCTTGAACAAGCGTCCACGTTCGATCAGCAGAGTTAAGCAACTCTCTTTCTGGTCAAAACTTGGATGAGAGTTGCATGGCTGCTTTTCTCGGCGCCTCGTGATACGGCTGTTACGGAAATAGTTGGTCCCGGATGTCATAATAACATCATTACAGTCGTTAGTGGGGTTGGAAGTCCCCATAAAATGTACAGCGGCGCCTATAATTGGCCTAAGGGCAGTTGGTTGAGTACCAAAATTTTAAAAAAATTAAATGGCATGAAAAGGTTAACACAAAGGTTGTAAGAGCGCCTGACAATGTTATCCCGCTGCACTTGGAAATTTTAGCAGATACATTGATTAATCCTCGTACCATCCTATAATATTCATATCCCTCTAGTCTTTTGAAAACATTTTAATATAATCATAATATTAATAATAATGACGCAGAACCTACGAACCAGGAGTCCAGTCAAACTAAAATATATAATCTCTTGCAATAGTAACAATTTAACTAACAAATTAATTCAGGCTCTGAAAGATGTAAACGTAAACATAACCAAATGTTATGTCCCGGCATCTAATAATCTGTTCTTACAACTTAAGGATAAGATTCCTACAATGCCAAACATCCCATCCACCAAAAAAAAAACGAATTAATAAACACACAAGTGACGCAAGACAAAAATTTAAAGACGAGTTTAGTGCTCTTGCATCTCATATTCACTCAATTAAACGCCACCGACCTTCTAAACAGTGGAGCCAATTATAAGAAACGTATTTCTTAGAAAGATATCATATTAAGAGTCACAACTATCTGAATTTCAAAACAGACGGTGAGAATTTAAGTAATATCTATACATATCTTATCAATTTTAACATGAAATTAATTATAACAATGAAACTAACATTCCAATTTCGACAACCATCTTGGCTGTGTATACATTCATTGCTCGCTGTATGAAGTTTCTTTGATGTTGTAGTTATTTTTGCTGTTTTTGATTTATCTAAATGTAGTATTGATCAATTTTTTAATCAATTAAATTCCAAATTTCCTAGCATAAAATTCACATATGAAATGAAAAACGAAGGACAACTACCATTTCTAGATACCTTAGTAATAAGAAATAAAAATAAGTTGGAATTTGATGTTTATAGAAAAGAAACCAATGTAAATAGATTCATTTTAGCGGATTCAAATCATTGTTTTCAACACAAAATGGCTGCTCTAAATTTCTTGGTGCATAGATTGTTAACCTTTCCTTTAAACAAAGATCGATATAGCATTGAACTTCAGACCATAAAAAGCATCGCTGTGTACAATGGTTTCTCTTCTAAAATTATCGAAAATTTGATTAGGATACAAAAAACAAAATTGCACGTTCGAAATTCCACAACTCTTGTCAGTCTTAGAAGTGAAGCACTCAAGTACATCAAAATTCCTTTTCACCCCGCTACAAAGGGCCTAGCAAACATTTTTAAAGAATCGGGCCATAAAGTTGTGTATGGTTCAAACAACAATATTAGAAATTTGTTGGGAAATCCGAAAGACAAACTAAGGACTTTAGAGAGATCTGGAATTTACGAAATTAAATGTTCCCATTGTGATTCTAAATATATTGGGCAAACACGTCGTAGTTTTGGTACCAGGTTTAAAGAGCATTTAGCTCATTTTAGATTCAACAGATTCGAAAAATCGAGTATAGCCCAACATATTTACGAAACAGGTCATAGTATTAAAGAGAACGACCTAAAAATTGTAAAGGCTTTAACTTCAACAAAACAACTAAATTCTTTTGAAAGCTTAGCCATTTTTAAGAACCGAGATAATAAACTTTTGAACAAAGATGCTGGACCAATCCCGTCTTCAGTCTTATATCATTTGTTGAAATTAAATTGACGTTGGCCAAGTTTATTGGCCTTCGGCCACGCCTCTAGGTCAGACAGTATAAATAGATGTAACATGCGCGCGCTCGTCCACTTCCATTTGCTATTTGGTCACGAACACGTCGCCTTTTCGCTGTGTAAGTTTTCTTAGCTACCGATGATGACAGCGTGGCTGTCGAAATACGTATTTAGCAGTTGTTAAATATATTTGTGGTCAGGGGTTTTAACGAATTTGTGATATTTTCGAACCACAGGCTCCAGCAGTGTTTTATAAAAATTCACATTTATAAAATTAAATAAACTTTATAAGTACGCTTTGCTTTCACTGTACATCTTATATACAGTTTCCTTGATGACCAGTTTAGAAGACTCTGGCAGGTCTGCAGTTTTCGATTTCTTGCGAGATCTTTTTTACCAGGACTAAATAAAACTGGTTGGTTTCTACTACGAGCCTTGATCCTTTTCACAGTAGCAATGCCTATCCCTAAAGCCTCAGCTGCTCGCTGCAATAAACAAGCAATTGTACAATAAAATCGTAAGCACTTAATAAACGTGTCATACCTCTTGCACACAAGATAAAGGAAGTAAATGCCCACCATTTTCTTTTTCCTTCTCAAAACAACTTAACAGATTCAGCAACAATTGTTGAGACTGCGAACGCAAAGTCTTGCCTTGCACTGACATACGTCTTATTAGTTCTGACAAGAACTGCTGCTTATTGTTGGCCAAAATTGTCAAAAAACGTTTGTACAGGAAAACTAACCTCGAAAAATGTGAAGGACAAGTTAGATGTTCATCATATGTTTGTGGACGCATACAACGTTGCCTATACTTACGGATTTTTTTACAAAAATCTGTAAAAAATCTTAAATTGTTCGTAAAGTTAATCTCATTTATCTGTAATTTCAGAATTAACCACACTCAATTTTTTCAAAATAATTTTGCCGATATATCTAGTTTATTTACTGTTTACTGATAATATCTTTATTTAATCTACGGATTTATTATTAACGTCGGCAACACAATATTTACAGGCGAATACGGCGCTAGTCAAATCCACTCCCAAAGACCCAGAAACGTGCTAATGTTATGCTATCCTTGTCGCACTCGCAAATAATGAGAGTGACGCATACAAAAACGATTTCTGTGCTAACTTCATGTAACGATGACGCAGGGATCATCTTTGGCTGGATCCATAGTAGTCATGTCAACAATACAGGTCATGAGATGGATTTTGATAATACCAAAATCATTACAACAGAATCTAACAGTAACCATCGTTTATTTATTGAAATGTGCCACATTTTTGGCAGTAACAACACCCTCAATTCAAAAACAGACATTGACAACCTTAGTGTTTCATATCCCCTCCTGTTAGCCATGTCCAACAACGATTTTTCTTTACATTTTCCCCAACCTGGGTAGAATCGGGTGTCAATAATTTTCAACCTAACCTATTTCTATCTCCTTATAATAAATCTATCATTTCCATAAATAAATACTTACCCTTTAATTAAATTTCATAAATTTCCTTACTTGTGCCAGCGAACAGTGGCTTTTCCATTTTGAACGTCTCTGGTATGCTACTGACGCCGATCGTAAGGCGCATGCACGGCCAAAACTGACATCCGCAAAGTTTATAACTTTCTTGCATTCCTTGTCGGGTTTAAACAATTTTATCAATTTGACGGCCATTATGGCTTAAAACCAATAAAAATTGTAGTAATTAATTAAATTTAAATGTATTTGTGAATTTTTAACATGTAACCTGGTGACAGGAAATCTAGCTTTACGTTAGTTGTGTGATATGCCTGCTTCGTTCAATACTGCTTTTTCAAATTTAAAATTTGAAATCTGGTGACATGTTTTGTGAACTACATGTGCCTTTTTGGTTTTTTACCACAAGTTTTTAGGTAAGATCTTAACTAATTACATTGTACAAACATCGCTTCTTATCTGTAACCTCCCTTTAGGTTTCGAAAATGGTATAAATAAATATCGAAACTGTCGACCTTAGGATGAAGTGGTTTTATTTCAACAAACCATTAATAGCTCTTGAAATCGTTGCCCAAGTACTGAGATTGGTCTTGGCTATAACCCCTTTCCCAGTCAAAATTTCCTCGCCTTGTGTATATACAGGGTGTTCGGATAATAGGAAACCATACATTGATGGTGAGTTCTACGCATTCAAATAATAAAAAAACTTCATATGCAGTACTGTCCGAAAATCGTTATTGGTGTAGATACCGACCCTTAAAGTTTTTTTTTTTTTAATTTTTTATTTATTATTTATAACTGAGTAGATAAATACTTTAAACTTGGTGTACGTGCTCCTTATTGAAATGCTCACAAATATAAAGAAAAATAATCGATAACATGTATTTTGAACTGGCAGTTAACCTAAAACCATATTTTCTTTTTAGTCATAACTTTTATATCTGAAGACATACCTCCGATCTAGATACGGCATCTTGTAGGGAATAAAAAAATTCAAAATTAATGTACTCTTGTTTGGAATGCGTAACATAAACCGTTTGGTTAGAAATTCTATCTAATGTTTTAAGGATTTTCTTTTCAAGATCATTATCTGATTAGCCTTGATAACAAAAATGCAACTTTTGTTTGTTTGATGTCGAGTTGTTTACCTGCAATTATTATTGTTTAACTTGACGTTTGAGTTTGTGTTAACAATAAATTTTAATTATACTTTTGCTGAGATGGCGGATATGCACCTAATTTATGGACGAGCAAATGGTAATGCAAGAGAAGCGCAACGTCTTTATAGGGAATCATTTTATAATCGCCGAATTCCAAATAAAAATATGTTTGGCAACATAGATCGACGCCTTCGAGAAGAGGGTACATTTATTTCTTCTCGATTAAATCGTGGACGGCCAAGGACAACGCGTAGTGCAGAAATGGAAGAAAGAGTTTTAGATCTAGTTGAGGCAAATCCTGGGACTAGTACGAGAAAGATTGCTTTAACGGAGGGAGTGTCTAACTCGATAGTTTGGGAAGTTCTTCACGAACAACTGTTACACCCTTACCATCTTCAAAAGGTTCAGGCATTAAAAGTTGGTGATTATCCACGGCGAATCGAATTCTGCGAGTGGATTTTGCAAAAACGCGCCACTGATCCAGCATTTCTGTCTCACATTTTGTATACAGATGAGGCAGGTTTCACTAGAGACGAATTTATAAATTTTCGAAACACTCATTTGTGGGCAGAAGAAAACCCACACGAAATTATTGAAGCTGGACACTAAGAAAGATTTTCCTTAAACGTATGGATTGGAATACTCGGAGATCAACTAATAGGACCTCATTTTTTTCCGAATAGATTAACAGGACCGATTTATCTATCTTTCTTAGAGAACGATCTTCCACAGTTACTTGAAGATGTTCCGTTGGAAGTCCGAAGAAATATGTGGTTATTACAGGATGGAGCTCCTGCTCATTTCAGTAATGTAATGCGCCAGTACTTTAATGACACCTACCCAGAAAGATGGATAGGACGGGCTGGATCAGTCCCATGGCCGCCAAGATCACCGGGTTTAAATCCTCTGGACTTTTTTTTGTGGGGATGGTTAAAAGCTATTGTTTATGCTACTCCTGTCGAGAATTTAGAAGAGTTGAGACAGCGTATAATAGATGCTTGTCAAACTATACGTGATCAACTAGCGACATTCGCGCGCGTAAGGAAATCGTTGGTGCTACGAGCGCAGAGCTGCATACGCATGAACGGAGGGCATTTCGAACATGTGCTGTGAATGTGAAAGTTTAAAAAAACATCAAACCGTGTGTTGTTTTTTTATTATGTTAAATTTAGATTTATGGTATTTGATATGTGTTTTATGAATAAAATAAAATACAGCTATTGCAAAAACTTTTAGGGTCGGTATCTAAGCCAATAACGATTTTCGGATAATACTACATATTAAGTTTTTTATTATACATATTAATGCGTGGAACTCACCATCAATGTATGGTATTTTTGTTATCAAGGCTAATCAGATAATAACCCTGAAAAGAAAAGCCTTAAAACTTTAGATAAAATTTCCAACCAAACGGTTTATGTTACGCATACCAAACAAGAGTACATTAATTTTGAATGTTTTTATTCCCTACAAGATGCCGTATTTAGATCGGAGGTATGTCTTCAGATATAAAAGTTATGACTAAAAAGAAAATATGGTTTTAGGTTAACTGCCAGTTCAAAATACATGTTATTGATTATTTTTCTTTTTGTTTGTGAGCATTTCAATAAAGAACACGTACACCAAGTTTAAAGTATTTATCTACTCAGTTATAAAAAATAAATAAAAAATTTTAAAAAAAGTTAAACTTTTAAGGGTCGGTATCCACGTCAATAACGATTTTCGGACAATACTGCATATGAAGTTTTTTTATTACTTTAATGCGTAGAACTCACCATCGATGTATGGTTTCCTATTATCCGAACACCCTGTATATATATCCATGACAATGCATTTTTTATGAGTTACATAAGCGACACATTGGTCAGATTGGTCAAGGTCATTATTAGACCCTATGTATGTATGTATGTATAATCTGTAACCTCATTTACCTTGCGGTGTAGAGGCTGGTGCTAACATTAAATAACTAAAATCAAATAAGCATTAGTATTCTAAAGTCTGTGATAAAAGATTGAAACAAATGGGCCACTTGTACTTAATGGAACACACGAACGTTATTTAGTTGGAATATTACACTCAACTGCCACATAACTGATATCATCCAAGGAGAACCATGCATTTTTTTAAATTGACCAATACTAAACTGATTACCGGATAAACACTCTAGGGATGCTTATCAAGCGATAAGCGCCCTAGGGATGACTATAGACCCCGTGGATGGTGTCATTATTGGAAGTAGAATGGCAAAAAACAAGCAACTTGAGTCTTTTTGCTTTATTAGGTCAATTCTAAATCATAATTCGTATACTGTTTTTATATAATAATCTTCAAAAAGCATTAAAGAAGGCAGTTAAAGGTTGATTAAATAACAAGTAAAACAAAAGTGGGCGTTGTGCCCAAGGTGGAAGTTATGACCAAATGCGAAGGTGTACGTTGTGACCAGACTGGACGTTATGGCTGTGAACGTTGTGTCCAAGGTGGACGTTGTGACCAAATGAAAGGTGGACGTTGTGACCAGAGTGGGCGTTATGGCGGTGGACGTTGTGTCCAAGGTGGATGTTGACACCAAATGAAAAGGTGGACGTTGTGACCAGAGTGGGCGTTGTGGCGGTGGACGTTGGGTCCAAGGTGGACGTTATGACCAAATGTGACGGTGGACGTTGTGAGCAGAGTGGGCGTTGTGGCGGTGGACGTTGTGACCAGAGTGGGCGTTGTGGCGGTGGACGTTGTGACCAGGGTGGACGTTATCACCAAAAATAGCGGTGGACGTTGTGTACAACATGGCGGCCATACTAGGTGGTGGACGTTGTGACCAGTGGGCGTTGTGTCCAAGACCCAGTCTAATGCTAACTGAACAGATATTAGTCTTTAATAGTGTATCATGTACATGCAGGGAAGTGTTAAAATACCAAAAGACATGAAGTACATCCTGCAATCACAGTTGAACCCAATTTAAGCAACAACCCTCAAAGCTCGCTCTGCATCTTGAAGATTCTCTGTCTGGAGGCAGAATGACCCATACTATAGTATGATCAAAAAATCTTTGTATCGCGGTTACTGTGGAATTTAATAGTAATTTACGATACAAGTGCGTAAAGCTAATCTTTAGTCACGAGTGGGGTAGAGTTAACCCGCGATTGAGTGAGCGTTTTAAGCCCCACGAGTGACTAAATATGCTTTACGCATGTGTATCGTGTAATATTTTATCTACGATAGAATCTAGAAAACACGGTAAATATTAAAACAAATTAAATGTAAATTAGGATTACCAGCAACCGGTCGTAATTTTGCGTGTTTTAAAAATTTTAAAACACGTTGCTACTGACAACGTGCCTAATGTAATCTTTTATACACGTTACTACTGACTACGTAAACTAATGAAAACATGTTATTAAACAGTCGTTTTACAAACTTAAAACTGCCAACAAAAAGGCAATTTTACACACTGTCGTAGGTAAAAGTAATTTATTAAATTATTTACTTCTCTTATTTTTACCTCACTGACATAATTAAAAATAATCAGATTATAATTAAAACTGTTAATGTTTGTTCTTGTGGTAAGTTTCAACTGAATTTTGCTTGGTTGTTAAAATGTTTATTTTCTTTGAAAATGTACTTTTACTACAATGTTGACAGATGACAATGGCATACAAATTATAGAAGTAAATATTTCATAGATGACTTTTAAATGCCACAACAACTGCGACCCAAACACTTTTTGATCATACTATAGTAATCCGTATGATAACGCGGAACGAACGAATGCACAACATACCACCTTTAGTACCCCTTCAGAAGCAGAATTTGTCAGATTTCGGATACAAAATATATTTGCAGAGCTTTGTATTTACCCCACTACATGCATACGTCACTGTACGTGCGAAGACACTTAACGCTACAAAAAATTGTGAGATTACAGGCTTTTTAGTGTATAAACACGTTTGTGGTCTAATTTGCAGTTATGCAGCGGCAATTTATGTTGAACCATTCAGTAGCGGCTGTCTAAGCGTCTACATTAATATGCGTTACACCCTTAAGCGTCTGGTCAATATTAATTAAAGTTATCAGCGTAAAATACGACTTCCGAGCAAGAAGTTGCAAGAGAAAAATCGTCTATATAAATTAAGAATACCTGCTTAATATAAATCCCTGAGAAACTCCATATTTAATAATTCCCTCCTGGGAGATGGAGTTATGAAAGGACACCACATGTTTTCTGTTAGATAAGTAAAATTTTAAACTGCTCCTGCACTAGCAGCTGCGTGGATTGCTTAGCCCAATGACCACTATTACCGGTCCCAAATCTGGATAAAGTAGGTAGGTTGGGCGTGGAGCTAGAAACCCCACCCTGCAAAAAGCATTGTTAAAACCTCACGAATTAGAGGCCGTACCGATTAAATGTCGACAACCCCCCTCTTGTTGACTAGAAATGAAGAATCAAAGCAAAACATTTACACTTCTGGAAGAAGGTCCTTGAGGAGGCCAAGGCACACAAGGAGAGAGATTTTAACAAGTTAATGATATCAGAAGAACTGTACTGTTTTATAAATTTAGCAACAAGCAGCTCGTGACGCACACAGGAGCCTTTGGACTATTACAAAGTAAGTTATTTACCTCAAAATAACTGTGTGTTTCCATAATGTGGTTGTGCATTGTGTACTTTCGTTTTGTATTTTCTCCTTGCCTATAAGGAAAATAACTCTATATTGGCCCCTCCAGCAACCCTTTCAGTCTCCTCCGTACGTTATGCGTTACCCTGTATATGTTTTGTTGATATTGAAATACCCTTTGACAATGTTCAGCACGAGAACCTTATTCATGTTCTAGAACTTCTACTGATTTCATATAAACATTTGAGAACTATAAAGCAACTTTATTGAGAACGAGTAGCCACAGTCGGATTATATAAAGACGAAACAAATAAAATTAAAACCAACAGTGATGTTCGCTAGGGATGCATATTAT
Organism: Agriotes lineatus; assembly: GCA_940337035.1. Classification (NCBI taxonomy): domain Eukaryota; kingdom Metazoa; phylum Arthropoda; class Insecta; order Coleoptera; family Elateridae; genus Agriotes; species Agriotes lineatus. Next base: position 22,858 of record CALNHX010008896.1, read on the forward strand.
TGCCAAATCTATTCAATGTGTATTAAGAGACACCAATAAGGAGAGATTTAACCAACGCGGAAAAGGGAATGAAAACCAAAGGTGAGTATATCAACTGTCTAAGTTACGCTGACAATATGGCAATGTTAACAGACAATCTGGAAGATCTACAATATCTATTAAATAAAATAAATGAAGAATTCATAAACTTAGCCCTATGCGTAATGAACACATATTCTTAGAAGTTCATCAACTAGAACAAGTTTCCTCATATACTGGTACTCACGCAAATGAAACGTGGGAAATTTGATTCAACACTTGCCTCTTCCATATCTAGAAATAAGACAGATATCAGTAAATCCCGCTTAGGTTAGAATCTGCTACCTACATTTTTTAAAATGTAAGTATTTGGTAATTCTTCTTTGAACGTTGTCTTTTTATAATTTATATTAGGCTCTTATTTAGGCCAAAATCAGACTATACGCGTAATAGTTATTTCTTGACAGTTTTTACAATCCGTTTCTCATTCCTTCTGGTGTCTGATGATGCCGTTACTTAAAATTATTTTCTGGTAGGTCATATGAACCGACTTTAATTTTTTTCCGAAATGATTTTATTGTATATCTTCTTGTATTTATTCTTGCTGAAACACATCCTCTATAAACCTGTTAATATTATTTTTGCTTTATCATCACCTGAATTTATTACATAAGACATACATTTTCTTTAATGAAAACTAAAAATTAATAAGAAAACTTGGCTTTTCACTGGGACTGAAAAACGACCACCATCCAATGAATTGCTTGACACTGACATTTGATTACCTACCTACTTGTTCGGAACATTTTCAATACACGAAACAATGCCACACACATACAATGAAATGACACTAAAAATATGATACTTTAACTTGTTACCGTAAATTTTCGCCTTACAGTATTTTGCGAAATATTTTCGAATTGCGTCCGGGTATCGCGCACTGCTTGTGCCTCGGAAAATTTTAATCTTGTTTCGGAGTTTTATTTAAGAAGGTCGTCTGAAAATGTTGGTGCTTTCGAAACCGCGATTTAGCGAAGAAGGTGTTCTATTGTTGTCTAGACACTTCTTACCCTTTGATTAGAGGGTATATTTGCTTGTTTCGATATTTTTCTTGGGTTAATAAAGAGATACTACCTGGGGCAGATATTTAAAGCCAAAACTTTTCCGAAAACGACATCTGGGGAATTTAGTTCCCCAGCACGTGATTGGCCCAACTCATTAAACCAAGGGTATAATCTTCGTCGAATACGTGGAAAAATTCTAGCCTGTCTGAGCGATGCGTTTTCGGCGAGTCTTCTGATAGCGTTATCTTATAGCACACCCAATGCGCCCAGCCTACGTGTTGTAGTCCCACTGACCTGGTAATGGGATTTACAGGAGCCCGTTCCTTTGGAACTCCACTTACAGGACTGCTTTGAAAACAGCTAAAGGTAATAGTTACCCGATTTATTAAATGTGCTACCGGTAAATTTAAGTGCGTAATTCTTCCGTCGTCCGAGAGGGACGAATTACTCAATTATAATTATTACTACTTGTGATATCTCGATATTTATATGTTTAACTACGAGGCCTCACCTCATTTTAATTTGTTCATCATTAGTCACGCTATATGAGTTTATTTGTCTTTTGTATAATACATATCGTCAAAGGCTTCACCTGATTTGGATTCTATAGAAATACCTGATTACGATCTCTCGTTTGCAAAATTCCTTGCCAACCTAAATATCTCTACGCGAGGAATTATCTCACTTCTTGAGATCTTCCAGGAAATTCCCAATTTTTATATTCAATTGTTTTAACTTGGCTAATTAGATTATAATCTGTCTTTGTGAACAAGAATCCTTGGGTATATTTATGCATATACGGATGTCCTTATTTCGTGCTAATTGATTGCACTCTTTTAATTAACTCTGCGATTGAATTTTATGTTTATTTAGATATATATTGTTAAGATAAAGCTCCACTTTATGACGCCTTTATTATGTTATGTTTATAATTGAATTGCCCTATTTATTTAATTTGGTTATTCAAAATTATATTTTGCTAGCTCCTGCAGATACACTTGACTGAAAATCAGAGCGGATTCGTTTTATCTAGATTGCTTATTCTGAAATTTGATGTTACTATTTTAATTATGACAATTCAAAACTTCTGTCAAATGGTACTTCCAACTAGTTTTTGAAAATTCAATTACAAATACTCCATCGTTACATTTGTCATAGGACAATCTCAAATAGTAAGTACTTCCTTAATTAAAATTAATTCACTTTTATCTATATTTTCATTCAGTTCTTATTTAATATCTAGATTTATTTATCTTTTATTGAACTTAGCACTCTCCTCTGCTGAAACCAATTCGTCTAACTCTGGAACTGATCAAACCACAACTGCTCAACTCAAAGCCACAGTGAAGGCCTCAACTGACAACCAAACTGCCAAAATATCCAGAATCAGGATCCAAATTAACACAGGAACCTAGTTTGCCCCAGGACTCAGCATATACAGCTTCACCAAAGTACAGACCCAAATAGACCTCAGTCGTAGTTGCGGTACTTTAATATTCAATCCAAATTACTCATTTGAAGTCCGGTACAGCTTAGCACCAAGAATCCTGACCAGAGACAAACTACCAGACCTCATTTGTCAAGCCCCACAAACATGCTCACTCTACCAACGACTTGCAATCCTCTTCCCTTGTAAATCGTTCCTTGACATCCAATTCAATCGATGCAAATGCAAAATGTAATCTTACAGTAAACTTAATTCAGTATGCCTTTCCATTTATTTGCTTTTGTAGATTATAATTGTTTTAGTTTGGTATTCTCACCATATTCTATAACTTCCTCCATATAGTCTGCATACCTTCCATCCTTTTAACATTTTATATTTTATTCTTTGTACACCACGCCAATTTTATTTTAAATATTAACCCTTCTATTCACCAAACATGCTTTTAAAAACTTTTAAAAGGGTTTATTTATTAATTTTCAATTAGAAAATTCTGTTACATCTCCTTAGCGAACTAGCTTATTTGTTTAGTCCAACACACTATAAATCTTTATTATTTGATTAATACCTACTATGTTCGATAGTATATTTCGAAAAAGTATTTGTCATCAATTTCCACTTTCATTTTAAATATTAAGTTAAGTTAGACTCCTTTTGTTTCTCAATCATCTTCCTTTAATTAAATTATAAATTCTATTTTCTTTCATTCGAAATGTATCTTAATCATTTTAAATATCCATGTCACATCTAAATTTATCCCCATTATTTTCAATTATTGTTTTTTTTAATCTTATTAATCTGATTTTTAGACCCCTGTACCAATATCATAACAATATATATTGTGTGTGTGCTCGGCGTTACGAGTAAATAAAATACAATTATCTCCCCTACACTTGATTGTTTTACTTCAGGTTTTGTGTTAGTTTTTAAGATTTACAGTATTCCAATTTAGTGGGCGGAATCTATTAATGGTTAAATTAGGGGGTTTTGGAACCTTTTAATTGTTACCTTTAAATTGGTGGCGCCGCATTCCATCTCAAGAACCCAAGGCCGTCTCTGGCTTCGAGCTGACCGGCGACCCCTAATTAACGATTGATAGTGACTTATTTAAGCATTGGCTTGAGTGAAACAATCAGTAATTTGAGTGCTTCAATGAGCTATAACAACTCAGGAAATTAAAGAGTGTAATCTTCCACCCTCTTTACCTTCCCCCCTGTGTAACAAACTATACCTATTATTCCATGCATATCTGACGGTATTCGAAACGCTTAATACCTTGCGGTCAGTTATTACAAAAACTAAACCGTCCAGCCAAAAACAACAAAGAATTGTATATATACTCCTAGTTAGAGTTAAGAAATATAAAATCATGATTACACCATTTCAATTCAAAAGTCTAAGCTTGCAGAATATGGTTGTCTAAAGAATCGATGTCAACGAAACGTAAAAAGAAACAGCGAATATTTTACTCAATGAAGGAAAATGCATTTCGTCTTTCTCAATATTTTTAGACAAGAGTTGGCTGTCGATTCTTAAAGATTAGATCAAGTAGATGTAGATAATCAAATGTCAGTGTCAAGCAATTCATTGGAGGTTGGAGGTATCTTATTCATCTTATTCATTTTTAGTTTTAATTGTTAATCGTTGATAACGAGGGCAGATTGTCACTCGAAATGTTCGATATTTAATATTTTTAATCTTTCAGAGTGGGGAAATTCCCAAAAAAAACATTAATTACATCAAGCCACAAAAAGCTTTTAGAAATTATCTTAAGTTTGAATAATATCAAATCGAATTCTAGTGTGTACCGTAATCCCATAACCAGTACGAAAACTACTTAAACATAAGTGGTAAATTAGTGTTTATATCAGTTAATCAATTAATTTAATCAAGGTTATTAAGCAAATGGACCAAGTAGAAAATATCAACAAACGATAACAAAGTACAAGAGTTCCCACTGTGAAAAAACAATGGTTTGGTCGTGGGTGGTATTTGACCCATTTAATCCTTTAAACACGACTTGAATTTCGCAGATCCCAACATAGTCAAATATTTTCCATAAGTACTTAGTAAATATCTGTAACAGTTTTCTATTTATCGCCATTTGCCGAACAGTAGAATGGAGGCGATCTGTTTAACCAAAATTTATATAAAAAAATTTGTACAGGGTTTTATTCAAAGCTTCCCTCCATAGTGGAAGTCCTGAAATTAACAATTTTGAAAATATTAACAGAAAAAATATATTTTTTAAGTTGTTCATCCGGTATTTGTGGGATCCAAAACACGCCTATTTTTATTAAGGGTAAAAACCTGAACTATATGCCCAATATTACTTTTATTTAACTTATAGTTCTGGAGTCAAAGCAAATATATGCAGAATGTTATTAATTTAAGGTGCTTACCCTATATATACACTGGGCCAATAAATTAGAAGAACACCAAAAAAGAGTTACAAAATTCCATTTTCAGAAACTGTAAATGGCGAAGCTCAGTAAATTGGTGAGTTTATTAATTATTTAAACAAAAAATTATTAAATGTAATTATTTATATCTTTTAAGGTGCGCCAGCGTAGCTCAATGGTTAGAGCATTGGATTGCGGTGCGGAAGTCTGGAGTTTAAATCCCAGATCGATGCCTAGTAGGCGGCCTACCCAGTCGCTTTAAATAATTAGGGACCTGCGTTCGAAAGAATGAGTAATAATGCGGTTGCCTAAAGCGTGATGCTCACCACATCACCACGTGTCATGAATTTGACACGCGACAGCCGGGTGTGAAAGAGAGGATACGGAAGCCTTGACCTTCCGCCTTTCAGGCCAAGCTCCTTCATGGGGTGGAAGTCCCTCATCATTATGTATTTTATTTATTAAACTCAAACAACAAGCAACATGGAAAAACTATGGAAAACTAGGCTTAGAAACTTTTAATAAATTTCAATAAATTATATATATATATATATATATATATATATATATATATATATATATATATATATATATATTTGGGGTTAATTATGTACATTAATAAGTAATAAACATGTAAAGGTACATTAATTAGTCAGCTGGTAGCTGCATTCCCATTCCCAGTCTCCACGCTACACGATCGTTTGCCATATTCTCGTCCATCCCTTCATTCCAAGACCGTCGAGGGCGGCCTCTTCTATTTCTCCCCTGGGGTTGCCACGAAAACACTCGCTTGGGCCACCTCAAGTCTTCCATACGGAGAAAGTGGCCAAACCATATCAGACTTATTTTCACAATTCGGTTAATGATTGTTTCTGTCGCAGACATTGTATTTCTTATCTCTTCATTTCGGACTCTTTCCAATCTTGATAATCTTGAACTTCTTCTTAAATAGTCCATTTCGACTGCTGTTATTCGTCTTCAATAAATTAAACAGTAAAATAAATCTAGTCGCTCATGTGATCTCTATGAGCTTGGATGGTGGCCTGGCACCTTGGCGACATACTTTCAATTAATCTCCCTTCATCTTCTGAAAGTGTGTTGGTCCATTCCTCCAAACGAAATACCATAAGCTGTTGAAGACCGTCTGGAGTTATAGGTCGTTTCCTGATCTTCCGACTCAATTTGTTCTATAAGTGTTCGATTGGATTAAGGTCTTGCTTAAGAACGGGTTAGTCCATCATGAGTATTTTCTGTTCATCCATGAACTTTCTTTTCAAAGCTGCTACGTGTGACTTGGCATAATCTTTCTAGAACAGAAATCCAGAACCTGTACTGGCTACAGTAGGTATTACATGGTTTGCGATAATGTACTTGATGAATCAGACAGCAACGAGATCTGTAGGACTGTTAAAAGTGAAACCAGCCCCCATCATATCAGATTATCATCCAAACTTATCTTCCCCCTGAACCAGTTTTTCACGATAGCGTTCATTTGCACGTACCCAAACTTGAAGACCACCATCAGAACGTGTCGACCTAAATCTAGAATCATCACCGAGAATCTCTGATGACCAGTGCTGTATTTCCCAATCTGCATGTTGCTGAGTTAACACCAGTCGATTTTTTCTGTGATTCTGAGTTGATCGAAGTTTTCAGACTGGCTTGCTTGAACTCAGATTATTCTCCCGAAACAATTCTCTTATGGTTTCCGTAGTATCCTGGGTACCACTGACTCTTCTAAGGTCATTCTGCGTCATTTAAGCGCACAATTGTGTACAAACCTTTGTTGCTGTCTGGTTATTGCTCGCTTTCGACCCTAACCAGGTCTTCTACCATAACTTCCTGTCTCTAAGTATCAATTCTAAACGCTGAAAACAATAGAACGGCTTACATTAAGTTTTCTTGCAATTTTATGTAAGGCGTGGCGTTCTTTAATTACTGTTCGGCTCTTGCAACTTAAGCTCGGCTAAGATACCTCATTTTAGTAGTAAATGGTGTAAAGAAATAAAGTAATGATTTCCACTTGCAGTTGTTTCCATTTTCCTAGATTGTAAAGCCACTTGATATATTTTTTTAATTTTTAGTACTCTGCCAACAGCCGTTAAGCCAATTATAGGCGTCGCTGTACACGGGACCAACTATATGCGTGGCACCCGTACCACGAGGCGCCGAGAGATGCAGTCGTGGAACTCCCATCCAAGTTCTGACCAGAAGGAGCGTTGCTTAACTCTGCTGATCGAACGTGGACGCTTGTCCAAGCTACACCACCCGGGACCCATATTGAAAAGATTACCATGCATTCTGTACTTAAGATACTTAACTGCACCAAATACAAAAATAAAGTGCCAAGTTACACACGAAGATTTTGTCTAATAAGTGCATATGAAACAGAATCCAAAATTCCATTATCCCGAACATTATTAACTATTTTACTAGTTTTCCCCTAATTTATTTATGCAGCGTATTTGGATATAATTACATATATTCGGTTTCGAGCCAGGTATTTGTATGTATGTATAATCGATAACCTCGTTTTACAAACATCGAATATGATTGCAAAATCTTGTCTTCCTCCAACAAATAGTTTTTGAGCTACACCGCAACAGACGGACAGACAGACAGAATTGAGAAAACCCTAAAAGGTGAAGATCTGAAGAAATCTCGGAAGGTGATTTTTTCACGATTACAATAATTAGGGCGTCTTTCAGACGAGGGAAGTAAACCTGAAGTAAGAAAGGAAGCCAAAAAAGCCCTAGAACTTCTTATTTTGTTTAATGTTCCTGCTTGAATCACAAGGAAAACTTTCTAATAAACCCCAAACTTAAAAATTTTGTTTTTTATGAATATACGTTTCCGTAACCTACTATAGGTAGGACTTGAAAGTCGAAGTCAATGTAAATATTTTATTTTAAATTAAAGTCTTTTTCGCCTGGCTCTATAAAAAATGATCTTTTTCTCCGTAATTTGAGGGAGCAAAGGATGCCTTTACCTCACACGGGAGGTAAAGTAAACAAAAATTCCCACGGGAGGTAAGGTACTTTCCATAGAAACTGTAGCTGTCAATGATTAAATTTAATAAATTAAGATTGAGAGTAAATTTCAAAAATGTCAAATTGCATTTGAAAAACCTTTTTTTCACAGTATTTTAAGAATGTTTCTCCTATAATTGATTCGGGGCTTGCACTTTACTTGCAATTGACCCAAGCCACATAAATTTCAGCGACAGACGTGGACTTCCATCCTCCGTGACGTTTGATGCTTAAAATGTTTGGTCAAGCATCCACTAAAGGTGTAGCTGAATCCTCCTTAGCCAATGACCAGTAAAGGCGCTCGCATTTGTTATTTTCGAATCTGGGATTTGAATAATTAAAATTCCGTCTTTTGCTCCAATATCGCTGATATTCAATTTGGTGAGTTCGTCACACCGACGGGCACCTGAGATACCTATGACCAGGACAAGCTGTAACGGATAAAAATTATTTTAAAACGGGGCACTCTTGTTTATAACAATTTTGTATTTAATACCTACATCAGTAGGTACTCATCTGGAGCTTCCAATAAAAATTAGTTGAGATCTACTCGCGTGAAAGTTTCGGGTTTCTTTGGCCTGTAACCTGCAGCCTGACGCTTCAGTAATGCAATCAATTTTGGGTTTTTGATATCAATATTTTGCTGCACCGCTACTTTTCCTTTTACTTATCCGGTAAGCAATCCAATGTTGCAGCATTTGCCTCTTCTGCAATATCAGAGGGCAAATCTGAATCGTCGTCACCGCTGCTACACATTTTTTTAATAGTTTGACATCTACTGCAAAATAGGTTTCGTCGGTTTGCGTGTTTTCACTAGCACTCTATTTTTACTCACAACAAATTGTTGTTTGTTGATCGCATCACATAGACGACCTGATTAGTAATATACCCAAAATGCCACACGTATTGTGATATTCTTTAATTTAAAAAAACAGCGAGTCGCATTGATTAGAGAAGCGAAAAATCATATATTGCAATGGTGCATAAAGGCTGATATTTATGTAAGTCCAATGTTAAAGATTAATTAAAATAAAGTCGTTAGATCAATATAATCAAATTGGTAAAATTTATAAAAGAATTGCCTGTTTAATTGAAAGTCATTAATAGATGTAATATAAGATGCAAACTAAGATGAAAGATATAGTATTTGAGTATTCTTAGGTGGTTTTATACGGAATAAGATAAATGCAAGCTCATGTAGCATGTGACAAATATAAGTTTTATTGAAAGAAAATTATAAAGTAGGTAGCATTCAGATAAGCTAAAGTTATAGACGGCAGAAATAATTGTAACTTAGCATAGAAATACAATTTTGTTATGATTATTGAAAAATAACAGATTTGAAAACAACATGTAATTTGGTATTTTTGGTGAAAATAAAATAGAAATTTAGCCCAGTTTATTTAAAATGTATTCCGATTATATAAAAGGGTTATACTTAAATCTACGAGGTGAAAGCAAATGAAATATTAAAAGAAGAATATAATAGTTACTCAAGAGAAGTTGGAATATGGTTTAACTAGATACTAACAAGAATAAGAAGCAAGAATAATAAGAATTGTATGTAATTGAGTTAATTTTAATACTACAATTTATAAGAAGTACCTAACGTTAATTGGAGGGTCACCGATTGCTGGAGTTCTTGTGAAATTGCTGAGGACGTGGGGACCAGTTGACAGACGTTGACGGAGGAACTGCTGGATGTCGGAGATTCTGTTGGCTGCTGACGGTGTGAATGGATGGAGTAGGAGCTAAGGAAGGGAAGATTAATTTACATTCATATGTTGAAGCATGCTTACTGTGAAGACGTTTGAAAAAGGGAAGTTGCAGGAGTGACAGAGGCGTGGGTGTAGGAAAGGAACCATTTCTCCAAGCATCCTAAGGTTTTGCAAGTTGGTGGCTGATTGTTCGTGGACAGTGCGTCGTGGCTGAACTGTGTGGGAGTTCGAGTAGAAGATGTAAGGAAGAGTATCGGCTTAAGGTGATTTGGAGTTGTTAAGAGTGAAAACAATCCAGGTGGGTTTATAATTAGTTATATTAAAGCAACCTGAAATAAAAAACAATTAGAGAAGTATATTTAACTATAACTAAATACTTATCATATAATATTGAGTCACAAAGAGTTGGAAAGGATTTATATTTGTCATATTTGATTGAAAGTGTCGTAGAGCACTGTTTGAAGTAAAAGGTGACAGCGCATGTCATTAATTAATTTAAATTCATAATCAAAAATAAAATAGCAACTAATAAGCAACTAGATTAATGAACTACCCCTGATAAGTCTCAAAACGATACCGGCATTATTATTGAAATAGAATATTAAAGTTTCAATTAAATAAATCAATTTATAAGAATATCATTTGAGCTGTCAATTAATAGCAAAAAGGCGCCGCAACGTTGAGCTATCATTACAATATATCTCATGGAAGCAAAGTGAATTTCCTCCCTCGTGCAATTACGGCCCTTCGCTTTGCGTCGGGCCACAAACTTTGCCCGCGGTAGGAAATTATACACTTTGTTCCCTTGATATATAAAGAGCTATTAAATCATTTGCTTCTAGATTTATGAACCAAAATATATGTAAAAATGTTATACAAATATCAAAACTCTGCAAAGAAAAACTGAAATCTTTCCTCAGCACGAACCATATTGCAAGGCGTACCTCAAGGTTCGATTCTCGGCCCACTACTGTATACTTTATATACTTCAAAATTTTCTGAATTTGTTGAACATAGTAAGATGCATATGTATGCTGATGACACGCAGATTTATGGCTCATTTCTACCATCCTATTTTAACCAGGGAATGACAGACATCTCTAGCGACTTGAATAAAATATTTGATTTGTCAACCAAACATTGTCTACTTTTAAATCCATCGAAATCCTGTGTTCTTCTGTTTGGCAGAAAAGTTGACTGTGAAAATGTAAAATCTTTAGTTCAAATTACAATCAATGGGTCAGTAATACCACTAAATGAAAATGCCAAAAACTTGGGATTTGTTTTGGACAATAGGTTTAGATACAGGACTCATATAAACAAATGTATACAAAAAGCATACCTGAATCTGAAGCTACTGTATCCACATAGATTGTGAATCAATCTAATATCAAAATTACTATACAATTTCGAAGGACCTTTTGCTAAATCTGTCTAATAAGTTAACAAGCCAACCTTACCTGGTGTTTTCGGTATCAACTCGGCAGCTAGGCTCTTCAAACAACTTCTTTTCTTCCTGTGACAAATTCGTGCACACAACACCCAAATTGACAAATTTGCTTCTGTCACACACAAACAAAAAACTGGACCACCAGATTATTGTTCAAATATTTCTATATATTTGTTCTCAGTAAGGTGGCCAACACGTCATAGACTTAACCAGCAAAAGGTTGACATACGTTGACGGAACATACCGCCCACCAAAAATAAGGTCTACACGAGCTTTTTTTTTACAATTTTTTTTAAAAACAACTACTAACACTTATTAAGAAAAAACTAAAAGTACCATTATTGCGACGGTAGAGGGCACAATTTAGTACAAGGACGCTGCATTACCCCCTGCGTAGTTTTGATTGTTGCAACTCTGCAAATTCCATCTTTTCCCGGATGGATACTAATTATTCTGCCCAGTCTCCAAACAAGGGGAGGGGTCAGCTCGTTTTTAATAAGAACAAGTGTTCCTATGTCTAAATTTTGGAAGGTGTGAGTTTTATACCACTTAGATTTTTGATACAATTGATGCATGTATTCATTGTTCCAACGGGACCAAAAACTCTGTTGCATGCTTTGTATTAATTGCCAACGAGAAAGTCTATTAATGGGAAGATGAGACAGTTCTGGATTTGGAGGAGCAGTGAGAGGCTCTAGCGTTAGGAAATGACCAGGCGTTAACGAGCTAAGATTATTGGGGTCAGCACTTAGGCTGCATAACGGACGGGAATTCAATAAAGCTTCAATTTGGGTCACTAAAGTTAACAACTCTTCAAAAGTTAATATTTGGGCACCAATGACTCTGTATAAGTGAGTTTTAACTACTTTTATACCACTCTCCCAAATTCCTCCAAAGTGTGGTGCAGAAGGTGGGTTAAAATGCCACGTGATGGCTTCGCTCTCAGCGGCCATTTTCAAACAGTCTTTTAATTGGTGGCTCGCTCCAATAAAATTAGTGCCACGGTCGCTGTAGATGTCTGAGCACCTACCCCGACGAGCAATAAAACGACGTAAACAAGCTAAAAAGGCATCAGTAGTTAAATCTGACACTACTTCCAAATGGACTGCTTTTACTGATAAGCATACAAATAAACACAAATAAGCTTTTGAAGCTTTTGCACCCCTAGTGCGTTTTGTAACAATTGAAAATGGACCTCCAAAATCCACACCAACATGAGAAAAGGGTTTTGCTTGAGAAACCCGAAATTTAGGTAAATCGCCCATAGGGTATACAAAACTATTAGGTCTAAATCTAAAACAACGATAGCATTTTGATAAACAACTACGAATACGGCTACGGGCACCAAGAATCCAAAAATTTTGCTGTAGCAAATAGTGAGTGGTGTTTACGCCAGAATGTAAGTTTTGATAATGAATTTGTAAAATCAATAGTTTTGAGAGAACATGAGAAGAAGGAAGTAACGCTGGATGTTTAGCTTCAAATGCTAATTCTGATTGAGATAGTCTACCTCCAACACGTAGAGTACCTTTTTCATCTAAAAAGGGGGCTAATTTCATAAATGTCTTGGGAAGTTTCTTACCACGACGAAGAGCCGAAATTTCTTGTGCAAAGAATTGCTCTTGGATTACTTTTACCAAACATAAGAGAGCTTCATGAAGTTCCTTTTGAGATAAGGGTCCCAAAATTTTGTCAGAACATCTAGTAGTTTGAGCCGTTAACATTGACAACTGACCGGAAGTTTCATGATTGTAGTTGTTCAATTACGAACTTGGTAGCTAATGTAGCGTCATACACATCCGCGTGTGACGTCAGGAGGAAGAATCCTGGGACAGATAGTATAGAAAAGAATGGAGACATTTTTAGTGAAAGAATTATCTCTATTGCTTTATTATTCTAAAAGATAGGATTTATTTTTGTACATCGCTCTGTTGTTTTCCACTGCGTGTTTGGCGTTAGCCCAGGCTAATAGATATCTACCTCAAGAAGAATAATGTAGTCCTGAATTTTTGGCAGAAATGTTCCTTAGTACCTTAGGAGTAACCCTTTAAAAATCTCCGCCTCTAGCGTGCCGGCGTCATATCAAGTAGGCATTGGCAGTAGTTTAAATATACCTTTTGTTCGGGTAAAGTACTATTTCTGTTTCGAACATGGCAAAACATCATTAAAAAAATTGTTCGGAATCTAGAATAATGGCCCTATGCAAAATTCCAGAAACATATAATTACTTTTATGAAGCTGCGTACCTATCACATAATTATTTTGAAAAGTGCGGCTACGATAAATCCAGAAATACACAATCCAATTAATTTTGGTTGGAACTTGAAGAATAATGTGCTTATCCCAAACTTAATAACTATAAGTGTTCGTCCCAATGTAACTTACGAAAATGTATTTTGTAAGTGTAAATTTAGAAAATGTTCTAGGAGCTGTAGTAGTAATAGTAGTAGTAGTAGTAGTAGTAATAGTAGTAGCAGTATTTATTCATCATAATATACACCGTGGTGCTTAGATATGTCACAGTTCTCGTTAAAATATAAAAATATAAAATATTAAAAAAATATATACAATGCACTTACAGAAATAGTCATCTACAGAAAAATACAGTAAAAACAAAATACTATAGTCAATAAAACAAGGCAGTCTTTTCAATAAATCTGAAATCGGAAAGTTCATAGTAGACATTGGAAAGAAGATGTTTTTTAAGCTTAACTTTGAAGAGTTTTGTTGGGGAATTTTTGAGAGTACTAGGGAGCGAATTAAATAATCCTATTCCGAAATTATTTCGTTTAGTGGACGTTAATCTCTGCTGCGGAACCTGTATATCGCCTCTACTGCGGGTGTCGTAACCATGGGCATCGGCGTTTTTTGTATAATCACCATAATGTTCTTTTATGTGTAATAGATTACAATATAGTATTGCTGACGGTAGCGTTAATATGTTATATTGTTTGAATATGGTTTACAACTGTCTAACTGACTCGCCCCCGCCAACACTCTCAAGGCTCGTTTTTGTACAATGAATTTTTTTTAGTATGTGTAGAGGTACCCCAGTTTATCAGACCGTACGTCATTACCCTATGAAATAATGCGTGGTATGCAATAATGGCAGCATCTAAGTTTACTCGATTTTTTATTTGTCTAATTACATAGATCGTTCTTGATAACTTAATTGAAAGATTGTCAACATGTGCTTGCCAAGTTAGTCTATTATCCAAGGTAAGGCCTAAATGGTACTGTTTCACAGATACTTTGTTTATTTCAAAATAGTAAAGTGGTAGTTTTATTTTGGTTTAAACAAAGCTTATTTGCCTGGAACCAAGCTGAAGCTTGGTTGATAATGTTGGTTTGTAATTGATTGACTACAGTTTCATCTTCTATGTGGCTTGCAAAGGTCGCATCGTCTGCAAATCAAGTGGTGAAAACTGGGATGGCATTAGGCAAGTCGTTAACATAGCTTGAAAATAACAACGGTCCCAATACGCTTCCTTGTGGGACACCATATTGAATTGAAGACATCTGGCTATACTGACCTGTGCAAAATACACATTGAGCTCTGTCAGATAAGTAGGACATTAGTTTTAGAGTTACTCCCCTGCAACCGTAATACTCAAGTTTATCGAGTAAAATGCTTTTTGAGACACAGTCGAACGCCTTGCTTAAATCAAAAAATAGTGCAAAGGAAGATTTTTTATTTTCCAATGATTCTGTCATATACTTAATGAGATCCAGCACAGCTCCCGACGTGTCCCTTCCTTTTCTGAACCCCAACTGTCTGTCTATAAAAATATGGTTGGTTTCAAAGAAATTTAGAATTCGAACTGCAATAATTTTTTCTATAATTTTGGCCAAAATGGGGAGAAGTGCAATGGGTCTATAATTTGATCTATCATCAATTTCACCCGATTTATATAAAGGTATAATTTTGGCTTGTTTCAATTTATTAGGAAATATGCCCGTGTTTAATATGATGTTTGTAATACGAGGTATCGGGGCAGATAAACATAAAACATTTTCTTTGTACATACAAACCGATTGATTATGTAGATCTAGTGATTTTGACCTTTTTAATGCCTTTATAATATCTTGTACCTCGGATTCCTCAACAGCAGATAAGAAGAGTGAATGTTCATTGTTTATTGGTAATTTCTTTAGATAAACACTGTGTGTGTACTTTGATGGGGGAATATTTGATAATAAATCGTCGGCTACATGCACAAACTAGTCGTTATGAGATTGTGGGGAAATCACACTTAACACTCCATTGCTATTGTTATTATTTACACCATTTTTATTATTCTCCATATTGTTCTTTGTTTATTATCAGACTCCAAAATTTCTTTACTGATTTTTTATTTTTTTAATTTTAAGATTTTTTGTTCATATTCGTATTTTTTTGTTTAAATTCAGCCGATAGAAGATCATTATTTTGCAAGTTTTAAAATGTTTCCAAGACAATTTATTTCTTCCCTGGCCAAAACTATTTCTGGATTGGTAAATATAGAGGCATTTTTACATTTGTTATTTGTATTTATTTTAATGGGAGGAAAAGATAAGTCGTGATAATATGAAAAAACTTTATAAAAAGCATTAACTGCACAGTTTGGGTCAGACTCTATATAGTTCTACCCAATCTTCAGTTACGAGGTAATTTGAAAATTTGATTCTATTCCTGGCACTTTTATTTGGTACGGTTTTGTAAACAGAGGTCGCCCGTTTTTGAATGGTGTTAAATTTAATTATTTGAGATTTATGATCACATATCGATGCCTTTTTGCCAAAACATCGTAAGCGACAAAATTGTCAAAAAGCAGGTTTTGCTAGATTAGGTTATAAAATTTCATAGCGCATGTCTTGCCAAAAGATCGTATGTGTGTGGTAATCCTTAAAAGTAGTACAGGGATTTTAAGTTTATCTATGTTACAACAAATTTTATATTTAATGGAAAAACATCGTAAGTAGCAACACCTACACAGTAGAATATCGTAAGCGACCTTGTGTTTAGTGGTGCTTACGATAGTTGTTGGAGTACATACGATACTTTGCCTGTACATTGAAAAGTTTTGTATTTAGCACTCTGTTAAAATTTGCAGATTTCTATATATTTTTTATAGAAACTAAGGCGTTTTGCATAAAATGACAGCAGATGGTGTCTATGTGTACTAAGAAATTGCAAATTTACAGCTGATTTATGTATTACCAAACGTTTAGTGTACCTTGAATGTTGTGTCTGTGTAAGGAGTGCTTTTGTGTTTCAATTTAGTTGTTTGTTATAATGACGTCACGTGGAAAGTACATGGTAGAGCTTTGTAAATACAAAGAAATTATTGAAGATACTGCAAGTAACGTGACTAATTTACAACCAGAAAATTCCAAATGCGCCACCATTGATGACATAACCTCAGTAATTAACCCTGATTACTTTATACCACCAAAACAAGTACCATCCAATCTGGCAGTCGATAAATCTTCTGATAAGTGGTTTGATATCATAAACCTGCCTGTAGATTTTTTGTCTGAACAGGAGTGGCCTATAAATATCGTTTCTGAAAATGAGTTTTCAGAAAACGTTGCATCAGAAAATGCTGGGCAAAGTCAGTGTGCCGGTAGATTTTATGCCTGAATATGAATTTCCAGCAGATAGCCCAAATAATTCCACAAGTAAAAAAACCAAATTAGTAGATTATGATTCTTCTACCGATACTTCTTCTTCACAAAAAGGAACTGTAAGGAAACAACAAACTATAAAAGTTAAGCTGCGAAGATTTAATTCTACTTCAACCAATTACTCAAATTATAATGACGATAACGATTTAAACGTTAATTTAGAAGATCATGATTTTTCCTATGACGAGGATGAAGTAAATCAAGAAGCCGATGATTCTTGTGTAGGAGAGTTAGGTAAAAGAAAGACACGAAAAAAGAGCAAAAAGTATATTAGAAAAATGGAGAAAAATTTTGGCTTTGGGAAAACTTTACAACGTAACCCATGCAGAAACAAAAGATGTCAGTATCACTGTGCTAAAAAATTCACAGAACAGGAACGATATAACATCTTCGAATTTTACTGGGGCTTGGGTAGTTATCAGCGTCAAAGGGATTGGTTATTGTCATGTGTTAAGGAGGCTGAAATTAAAAGGAGAAGAGTTGGTGTAGAAAGTAGCAGGTGAAATAGAACCTTCAATTATTTAATTCCGTGGGAAGGGCAAGAAATACAGGTATGTCAACAATTTCTGTTAAAAACTTTAGACATTTCGCAAATGACTGTGCGGTATACAATCAATTGTGCAATAGGTTTAAGGGTTGCAAAAGTTGACCATCGTGGAAAACACGAACCTTTTAATAAAACCCAAAAAGGAGAAACGGAATATGTGCACACTTCTATTAAAAAACTAACAGCTGTTCCTTCGCATTATTGCAGGAACAGTACAACTAAAACGTATTTGCCTTCGGAATTGCGAAACATATCCTTTTTGTACAGAATTTTTAAAGAAGATCAAAAGACCTTCGGCCGGAAAAAAACTGTTTCCTTGCAAGTATTTCGACGGATATTTCTAAAGGATTTTAATATTGGATTCCATTTACCTAAGAAAGATAAATGCTCACTTTGTGAACAAAGAAAAGACCCTGCATTTCAATCCAATGAAAAAGATACAAATTTGTTCGAAAAAACTGTGAAAATAAGAACAACAGTAAAACTTTGTTTATTAATGATCAAGAAAAAGCAAAAAATGAATTTACTTTTGTATGTGCAAGTTTCGATCTGCAAAAAGTTTTAGGAACTCCTCATGGAGATAATATTCTGTTATACATATTATTCTCGGAAATATGCGTATTATAACGAGACAGTTTATGAAGGTGGAAATAGAAATACATTTTGCTTTCTATGGGGAGAAAAAGACGGAAAAAGAGGTTGCACCGAAATTTGTACGATTATGTTTAAATACCTGCAAGAAGTAGATGGCAGAGGAGGAATTAAAGAGGTCGCTTTGTATTGTGATAGTTGTTCGGGACAAAACAAAAATAAAGCAATGATCTCTATGATTTACTACTTTGTAAATTTATCTGTAAACATCACAACAGTTAAAATTGTGTACTTACTACCAGGACACACTTACATGCCTGTTGACTCAGTCCATGCAGGTATTGAAAGATTTATACGTAAACGAATTATTTGGGCTCCTTCTGGGTGGCCTGCTGTGGTTGAAAATGCTAGAGTAAACCCAAAACCCTATGATGTTGTAAAGTTAGAATATTCTGATTTTCTTAATTGGAATATAATTGCTGAAGAAGTATTACCTGCAAAGTTGAAGAAAACTAAAGAAGGAAATAAAATAGAATTTAATAAAATACGAGTCTTTTCATTTCAAAAGGGATTTTCTGAAATAAAAGTGAAGCACGGCTACACTGCAGAGGATAAGGAATTAACCATTCCTATTACCAAAATCAATAAAGGTTTATTAGAGGTTAGTTATGCATTTGTGTATTATAATTACATTTATATTTTTTCTAGGAAATCTAAAACCATCGCAAATATATTTTAACACTCTGCCAATATCAAACCTAAAATATAACAATCTAAAAACCTTATGTGATAAAAACGTAATCCCTAACCTATACAAAGACGAATTTATAAAACTAAAGCATAAAGGCAATGTTCCGGATGTTTTGGCAGAAACTGATGAAGAAGATCAGGAAGAAGAAAGCAGGATTGAAGTCTAAGTTTAGTTATTTTTATTCTTACATCTATAATAATAAATATATTAGTGTGAGTGATTTGTAATAAGTTATAATTCAAATAAATCCAATAGAAATCCGTATATTATAGTATGATTATTTTTATAATAATAATATATGAAGCGTGCCATATGCAAAAGGTCCTAAGTGCCAATTTTTCAAAAATGCGTTTTATATGCGGAATAGGTTCTAAGTGCCATGCTTTACTTGCATAATAAATGCCGGGTCGATAGTGCTGCTACAAGTGGCAGAAATAGGGACACAATTATCAAAACGTCCTAAGTGCCATAGTACCTTCATTCACAAAGTGCTGTTGTAAAGCAGTAGTTTTAGTGGATTTAGTTGGTTTGTAAGCAGTTTAAAGAGTGAAAAATGGAAATTTCGAAAGATATTAGGGCTAAGAAACGAAAAATAACAGGAAATATAAGGGTGGACAACCATTTTAATAAAAACTCCGGAAATCCGTACCTAACCTTAAAACAGAAGAAGTTGGTGCCTGGGAAAGCGGCTCCGGAAGAGGTGGGTGTTCAAAATTTTTAACTCTTCTTCATCCTTATAAAATTAATATTTGCAGGCAACATGTAACTGCCAATTTGCTAGTAAGGCAGTTACTCTGGCCAGTAGGCAGAAAATGTTTACTGATTTTTATAAAATGAAAGATTATAATGAACAACAAACCTTTCTCCGTGGCTTTGTTAGAGCTGCTTTGATTAATAGAAGACGACATGGCACCTATGCTGATTCTCATGACAGCAGTCGACAACGTTCTTTCAAGTATTTCTTACCGCTTCCTGGTTCCTCTGAAGTGCAAGTATGTAAAACTACTTTCTGTAAAACATTTGGAATAACACAGAAAAGAGTAAGCCTTCTTTGCAAAAAGACTTTATCGGGTGATCTCTTTGTCAGCGACAAATAGGTGGCAAAAGACCACAGAGAAATCAAGCTTGGAAACAAAAAATCATGGAATTTATTGCGTCAATACCTAGCAGGGAGAGCCACTATGGACGAGAAAAACATCCTAACAAAAGATATCTTTCTAGCGATTTAAATGTGAAAAAGCTGTATACTGCTTTTCTCGAGAAATATGAACTTTCTGAAGACAAAAAACCACCTGTTTCACGTCAATGGTTTAATGAAATTTTTAAAAAGGAATTTAGATTGTCCTTTGCTCCACCAAGAGTTGACACATGTAGCACATGTGATGCATATCAAATAGCCATATCTGCAGCTAAAAGTTCCGAAGAAAAGCGAACTGAAGAACTAAAACGAGAAATTCATCATCGTAAAGCAAAAGCAGCTCAAACTCTAATGGCTCAGAATATCAACGATAGCCAGCAACCTGATTCTGACACATGTGTTATCTCTTATGACTTACAGAAGCAATCGTATCTTCCTACACTTACTCATACTCAGATGTATTACAGCAGACAGTATACTTGCATCAATTTTGGTATCCATTTGGAAGATGAAGGAAGAGGATTTATGTACATGTGGGAAGAAATAGCAGGCAAACGAGGATGCAACGAAATTGGCAGCTGTTTATACACTGTTATTACAAAAGATCTAAAAAGTGAAAAGAAGAAGTTAATCTTCTGGTCAGATAACTGCGGCGGCCAGAACAAGAATCAAGGTGTGCTGGCTATGTACATTACCCTAGTGGCTAAAGGTTTCGTGGATGAAATACTCCATGCTTTTCCACAATGCGGTCATACGTTTCTTTCCTGTGATAGAGACTTTGGCTGTATTGAAAAGGCGAAAAAAGGTGTAAAAGTTGAAGTTCCTATGGACCTCATCCGTGTTATGGCAAGTGCCCGTAAACAGAAGCTTTTTGTGATCACTCATGTGGGAAATTTTTTTAACTGCATGCAAGTTGCAACAACAGCTCTCTCAACCAAACATTTAGGAATATCACAAGCTGGTATGATAAAAATAGATAAGAAAAACCTAGGAAAAGTGGAAATAAAGACTTCCTACTCTGAAGTAGCTCCTTGGAGAACAGTTCAAGTCTTCAAACCTGGTTTTCTAAAGATATCGATATTACCACTTAGAGAACGATATAAAGCCACCGCAACACACTTCAAATCAGCAAATTTAATGCCAGTGCATTCAAAATGCTTTTCACTGTTAAATTCATTAATGAAATTTATTAATGTAAAAACGTGATCAGATCTAGTAAAAATACATACTGCTCCACATTCACTCTCCAATTGACAGTAACAAGAAACTAGATTGTAATTATTTGGTGTATATAAATGTTTTTCTCCATCCTTAAGCCAATATTCACTAATCATTACCACGTAAAGAATTTTCTCAGTTAAGATGGATTCAAGATAATTGTGTTTCTTCCTAATACACTGAAAATTTGCATGCAAAATAGTAATATTACTGGTGTTTTCATTACAAAAGAGCGGCACAGAATGTTTTTCAATGATAAAGAACGATATGATTTTAAAATTAAATAAAATAGAAATGATTTCAGATATAACCACACTTTTTATATTATCTTAAAGTACAATCGATATCGTTTATGTTTTGAATAGCACGTTGTTTAAATGTCCACCTCGGCTTCGTGTACACGAGTGAATTCGACGAATCCAGTTTTCGACGACTTTGTGCAATAAATCGGGCGTAATCTCACGAATCCAGCGTTCAATGTTCAACCTCAAAGCATCAAGTGTTTGTGGCCTGTTTGCATAAACCTTAGATATCGTGAAGAGTAAAATTACTTTCAAATTTCTTGCACGATTGATTAGCAGTATGCCTAGACGTCTAGAATGTGTAATTAGAGCTCGTGGCGGAGAATTAACAGTTAATACTGACAGTTATCGGAAAGAATTGACAACGCCAACTCGATTCTTAACAAAACATAAAAAACTTGAATAATGTACGACAGAAACAAAATCGCAATATTTCAACAATTGTATGGTTATGAGTTAGCCCACTATAGCACTAAATTTGTTTATTGATACGTAAACATCGACATCAGATTTTAAGCGCCAGAAACCATTTTCAGTATGTAAAATTGGAAAAATTATGCGTGAACCCAGACTTTTGTCGCTCAGTGTAGAATGTATAGATATCTTTCTGTTTTAAAAATTTATTCAGAGAATACAAGAAGTATAGTATCAAAGCATAGTATTATATTCATTATTTTATTGACATACGTCACAAATAAAAGATTTTTGTCGCTTCTCGACCTCTGCACAATCTGTGTGACACCGCTTGGAACACACCTGACATCGTATCCAAAAGTAACCAGATTTAGATATGGAATACGGTTCATTACAATATAAACAGCTAGCGTCATCTTCATCATCACTCTGGATGTTTAGGTCACTTGTGGAATTATCATCATCTTGGTTGAACGTTGTTCTGCCATTTACAGCAGCTTTTCGCACTGTCTTTCTTCCCAAACCACTAGAACTTGGCAATTTCTAAATTGTGTAAATTTCTTTTCACTGTTGCAGCAGCCTTTCGAGCAATTTTAACTTGCTTAACAGCCTCTTTATCTTCTTGCAATGCAGGAGAAGAATTTAATACTCCCATTACCCCTTTTTGCCTATTTTACGATTAGGTCTAGTAGTTAGTTTAGGAAGTGGTGTTAATTCCTCAACTGAAACATCTAACGAAGAAGTGTCAGCTTCTACCATATTTATTGCATCCTCCTCGGTTGCCTCACCAATATTCTCGTCGGTTACATCACGAACATTGTTGATTGACGATGCAAGTTGATTTTCAGTTGAATAATCAGTTTGATCTTCGATTGGAAAGTGACATCTGATGATGCAAACATCCAATCTGGGAACACATCAGGATCAAACGGGTGAATCCCCGTCTTTTTAAATCCATTTATGGCGTTAGACATGGTTGCAGCTTTGAAATAGGCCTTTTTCAATAATCCAGTTACCTGAAAATGGGTGACTGTTCTGCCAGGATTTGCATGCAACCATTTCCGCACTTCTTGATCGTAATACGCACTTAGCGGCCCGTAAAAGCTAACGTCCAACGGCTGTACCCTATGGGTATAGTGTGGAGGAAAGCAAAAGAGAACCACGCCATTACGTTTTGCATAATCCATAAATTCGAGAGTTTTATGGCTACTATGTCCATCAACCAAAAGAAGCACTTTATTATCTTGGTTACATCTTACATGTTCCACAAGTGTTTTATCCATTTAACAATTACTTCTCCCGTCATCCACCCAGATTCTTGACAAAATGCTACCGCAAAAAGGGACCGTTGTCCATCAGCTCATTCTTCATATTTTTTCTGGGGAAGATTAAAGCTGGTGGAACATAGGATCCTGAAGCATTCGTGCAACATATAACTGTCAAATGTTGTCCACGCTCTGCACTGGTGAGCGCACCAACCTGTTTTCGGCCCTTTGTGGCATAAATTTTCCGTTGCACGGTTGACAACCCGGATTCGTCCATATTCCAACTTTCATTTGCTTTAAATTGATTGTAATCAAGAACTTTGGCTAATGCCGAGAAATACTTCTTTATTTGGGGTTTATTAAACGCCTGGGCGCGAGTTGCGCTTGTTGCTTCTGGCGACAGTAAACTTATTGATGGATTGCGAGAAGTAAAACCTTGCAACCATGCCCAGCCTGCCATTTTTTTGGTTCTTGAGAAATTATGTTTTATGCCGTTTTTCTCGGCAAGTTGATAGGCTAATACCCGAATATCCTTTGTTGTTAATCCAAAGAACCGGATTTCTAACTCCTTTATTCTAACAACAATTTGGGCCTCTAATTCTGAATTAAAGGTGGGCAATTTCCCACCAAGATAACCTTTTACTGATCCTTTACCTTTAGCCACACGTCTACGCAACGTGGTAGACGGAACACCAAAAGTTTTTGCTGCAAGTTGCCATCCCATCTTCTTGTTTGTTACTGCAGTTATAGCTTCGGTCATCGCACTTTCTTCCCAATTTTGCCGATCACTTTTTCGTTTGTATTTAACCATTTCTGTGAAATATACCCCATTTAAACATTTCATTTCAAATTAATATCATAAGTAGTCGAGATGACATACCCTGCCATCTCAACCTCATTGCGAGTATGCCATCTCGACCAAAACGTAACACATACAAAGAAGTACAAAAATGTCTAAACTGAGAAAACATAACCTAAGTTTTTTAACGTGAAACACTACACAATTGAATGTAATTTTGATCTAACAATACAAAAGTGAACGAAAACTAATTCGTTTTGAAGAATGCTCACCTGAACGTTTAGGTACAAAAAACTTTAACACGATGAATTAACAATAAACTTTCAGGAAAACCAAACAAATCACGCTTTCATCTCCAAATTCACACAGACTGCATATTCTAAAGTAGTCTACAGATGTCGCTATATTACGCAACGTCATTTCTACTACGCGCAGCAATTTACGTTGTATGCCATCTCAGTTGAACATGCCATCTCAACCAAGTCTCCCCTAGTTCCGACTTTATTTACTTTTTTACCGTCTATTTCGGAGCTTAAAGCCACTGCAAATACTAAAATCTTTGTAAACAACTCTCCAAATTTTAAAGAACCATCAACAGTGACAAAAATGACTAAGCACGTTCACAATGAAGTAGATTCTCATGTAAACTTGAAAGAAGAGATTAAGAAACTAGAAATAGATTTAGAACAATGTAATAAAACACAAAAACAACTGCTAATTAGAAATCTAAATTACAAAAAAATTATTCAGAAATTAAAACGAGAAAAGAGATGTTTGGAATCAACCGATTTGGTAAATAAGATTTTAACAAAGATCCAATTCAATCCATAAGAACACTACAGTATATAATGCGTTAAAATTAAAATTTGTATGAGGTACAAACGGATATAAAGAACTACAACGACTACCATCGCCAAGAGCATTTAGAAAACGTATACAAAATCTAAAATTTGATTTTGGAATATTAGATGAGGTCTTCACTTTCTTGCAACTAAAAGTAAATTGCTTTACACGCCTCAACAGAAAGAATGCGCAATTACTTTAGATGAAATGGCGATAACACGGTCGAGGACAACTGGGCGCGAGACAAGTGGTCGAGAAGCCTAAGTATTACCGGGTCCGGCAATGAGTGGAAGGTATTTCATGAACTATGAGAGCGATGCCAAAAATTATTTTTCTTGAATTACCTTTATAGTGTAAAATTGTATCCTTGCGTATTAATATTGTTTTCTTTGCTTGAATTATTGATTTATTAAATATGTTAAATATTTATATCTGTCGCTTTTTCTGTCGGTTTTTTTTTCGTCGGCTTTTTTTCAGTTGATTCTTATTCCAGGCCGGTGTTTTTTATTCCTACATTCAAAAATTTAACATTTCCATTCGTCGTCACAGTTTATATTTTTGAAAATATCAAATACCAAATTCAATTGTTTTAGGCACTAATTAATATCATTATCTGAAGATAAATACTTACCGTAAAGATTTAAGCAATAAACTTTAAATATTGCAAGCCAAACATAGCCACTTTAAATTGAAATAATACATACTATTTTTTCTGCAACCTAGAAAAATTAAAAATATTCAAAATTTTAGATGATTGATTGCTTTTGACGGTTCTCATTTAAAATCATTATGACAACTGCATCCATAGGCGACCAGTTAGAATTTACTATTAATGTATAGGAAGTAAAAGTACTTTATTTACTTGCCAACACAATATTGTTAATTTTCGTCATAGATACAAAATATTAAAAGCTGCTCATAACTCCCTAAGGAGTTTTCAAATGATGTCTCCCTCAATCTCATGGTAACCATGCTACTACAAATAACTTTTTAGCAACCACACATTCAGGAAATCGTTGATGTTACTTACACATATTATTATGTCAAAGGACACGTTTATGTATTAAGGGAAACTATTCATTATTCATGTCATCTGTTACTTAAGATTATGTTATCCGGGGCGCACTTTTAGAACGCCCCATTCATAAACTCTCCTAAACACTTTGCCCTTTGTCCTTAGATGGTTTCATGGAGCAGATTTGTCCTGTTAAAACTTTAGTCGATATTAAGCTTCGGTTTAGTCAACTCATGTAATTAGTTCGTAAGTTTTGTAACTTGTGTAATTTCAGAGTTTAGTAAAAACTTAATTTTTAAAAACAAGTTTTCTATAACATCGAACATAATTGGCGCTGCGAACAGGATGCTCAAACGACTCTTATAAAAAGTTTCATTGATTTTTAAATCTTAATTGGGCATCCCGAAACCTACGAAGATTTTTGAAGACTTCAACATTGCGATTCCAAGTTTGCTCAGTTACTTCGACCGTCGACGGACCTCACCTACAAACTAGCACTGGTAGAGCAACGAGGAAGGCGCTTCACCCACCTGTACCGGAGAACCAACACCGCCGTGGAACTTCACCTGGTCACCCGCTAGGCATTCCGACATCAGGACAATGCTATTGGCAACTCTATTCTTGTAAGTGAAAAAAAAATATTCCTTTTAACCTAGTGATATACAAGTGATCGTTTAAATACTTTTTATGAATAACGATAGAGATCGTTCAAGATCACCTTTGAGCCGTGCTAATTCAAGCGGTCTAAATTCCTCAATTGAAGTTGGCTTAGAAAATCCAAGTCAAGCAAAAATGGCTGTTAATTTTACTGAAATTAATTTAGCTAAGGAAATGATTCCTCAGTATGAGGGCGGTAGTAGGAATTTATCGTATTTCATACAGCAAAGCGAAAAATTCTTTGAAATTTATGGAAACAAAGAAAAAGGCCAGGAAATGTGTAGTTTTAATAGGCTTTTATTTGAGATGTGTTGTGCGAAGTTAACTGGTGTAGCTAGGGACACTTGAGTTATTTCCAATTGTAAAACATGGAGCTCACTAAAAACCTCTCTTTTAAATCGTTTCGGAGATCCTAGGAATGAAGGTTTGTTAGAAAACGACCTAATTACCTGTGATCAATTATTAAATGAAAATTACGAACAACACTACGAGAAGATAAAATATAAACTGCAACAACTATTAGAGCACATAAGTATTCGCGAAGACAAAGAAGCTCTGAGGGACTATAAAGTAGATATGTTCAATCAAAAGGCTTTAGATACATTTAAGGTCGGTTTATTAGAACCATACCGTTCTTTTATTTCATATAAACCGGTAACTTCTCTAGAAGACTGCTTACTCAAACTTAGAGATTATGACAACTATAAATAACAGGTTAGTTTTATGAATTTCGTTAGGAGTAAAACCCCAGCTAGAAACAATCAGAAGCAGTTAGATTTTCATAAGAATCAAAAACCTAAATTGCCATTTAATCAGTCGACTACTTTATCATATATTCAACAACCAAATTTGGCCGTCAGTAATTATCCAAATAAAAATCAATTCCCGAGGGGTGCAATTAATATTCAAAGTAGACCTATACATAGGAATTTTCCAACAAATTCTCAGGTTTTTAAGACTAAACCGGATTCACACAATACGAACAATTATAAACCAACCCCGATGTCCATATCAACAAATAACACAGTCAAACCCCCTGTAGGTACGACGAATAATTTTAGAAACCACTTCCAAGCCACGGGACCGCGTAACTTCGTTTCAGAAGAACTATATAACATTGAGACCCCTGACGAATTAACTAATGATTATATTAATCCCGAAAATACCGAAGGGTACGAACATTCAGACAATTTTCAAGATTTCTCAGAATCAGAATATTACGAAAAATCCGAAAATTTTCAGATAGAAGCCTCGGAAAATGAATCTCGGCTTAAACTCCCTTAGCAGTAAACCCAAATTACCCTTCATTATAATTTCAGGATTAGATTTAAAAATATTAATAGATAGTGGTGCATCCAACTCGATCCTAAATCCGGGACCCGCATATAAATACTTTCAAGAGTTTTTCTTCAAAAAACCCTTTAGTGTCAAAAGCTTAGGACAAACTATTACAGATGAAAATAATATGTTTCATATCCCATTTTTAAGGAATTTGGCATTAACAATAATAAAAACTTTCATATAATAAAATGGCACGAGAGATTCGACGCCCTATAGGAAGCGAGGATTTCAAAAGGCTTGGCGCGAAAATAGACTATAATGCTCAAAATTTAGAGATAGGACCTATTTTAATTCCTTTTTATTTTGACTTAAACCCGCTTAATTATAAACCGTTTAAGCAATATGTCATTAAAAGTATTAAAATTCCAGTTAACATAGAACAGGGACACGTTCTTATTCCAGAATTAAAAATAGGAAATGTCCATATCCCCGAATCAATAGCTACTTCAAAAGATGGATTGTGTCACATACCTTTAGACTACGATTTTAATACGGAAATAAATTTTCATCAACAAATAGAAGTAGAGCCCCTTACAAGTTTGGAAACTACTGAAAGATTACAGGGAAACTATCCTGAAACTAATGATTTAACTTTATCCGAACTTATAAGAACATCTCATCTTAACATGGAAGAAAAAACCGAAATTTTAGCTCTTTGCAGAAAATATAGGGACGTATTTTATAAAGAGAATTGCAACTTAACCTTTAACAATGCAGTAAAGCATAAAATTAGGACATCAGACGACGAAGTAGTTTTTTGTAAATCTTTTAGGTACCCCTACCAATTAAAAACAGAAATTCAAAACCAAATAAAAAAATTTTTAGATAATAAAATAATTACACCTAGCATATCTCCATATAGCTCACCTGTATGGATAGTAAAGAAAAAGGCTGACGCTAGTGGAAAGAAAAAATGGCGTTTAGTCATTGACTTTAGGAAAATAAATGAAAAAACTATAGAGGACAAGTACCCAATACCAAGAATGGAAGACATTCTCGATATTTTAGGGAAATTTACTTACTTTTCTACCTTAGATCTCGCGCAAGGGTTTCATCAGATTGAAATGGATCCTCAATCCATTGAGAAAACGGCTTTTACAGTAGATAACGGTCAGTGGGAATACGTTCGTATGCCCTTTGGTCTTAAAAACGCCCTAGTACGTTTCAACGGGTTATGGATAATGTATTGAGGGAATATTTACATGAATTTTGCTTCGTTTACATGGATGACGTAGTCATCTTTTCAAAATCCCTTCAGGAACATATGTTGCACGTCAAGATCTTTGAAAAATTAAGGCATTATAACTTAAAAGTTCAGCTTGATAAATCAGTTTTTACACAAAAACGTTGGATTTTTGGGACATGTCGTTACTCCCAATGGAATTAAACCTAACCCTGATAAAATAAAAGCTATAAAAATTTACCCTCTACCGAAGACCGTCAAAGAGATTAGAGCCTTTTTAGGTTTGGTAGGTTATTATAGGCGTTTTATCTGCAATTTTGCTAGGATTGTACAACTATTTACGAAATGTTTGAAAAATGGTGCCAAAATTAATGCTGACGACCCAAATTACTTGCAAGCATTTCATCACTGTAAAGAATTGTTAGTCAATGCTCCGATATTAAGTTACCCTGACTTCGATAAGACTTTTTGCCTAACGACTGACGCTTCTAACGTAGCTTTAGGAGGTGTTTTATCCCAACTAACAAACCTATAGCGTTTTATTCGAGAACATTAAACAGTGCAGAGA
The DNA here is from genome assembly GCA_940337035.1 of Agriotes lineatus. Taxonomy (NCBI): domain Eukaryota; kingdom Metazoa; phylum Arthropoda; class Insecta; order Coleoptera; family Elateridae; genus Agriotes; species Agriotes lineatus. Next base: position 52,282 of record CALNHX010008896.1, read on the forward strand.
AAAACTATTCCACCATAGAGCGCGAATTGTTAGCAATAGTAGAAAACACTAAGCATTTTAGACCGTACCTTTATGGAAAACAATTTATAATAGAAACAGACCATAAATCCCTAGTGTGGATATTTTCTCTCAAAACACCGAATTCTAGATTAATTAAATGGCGCTTGAGATTAGAGGAATATGATTATAAAGTGGAGTATAGGAAAGGAAAGGAAAATTAAATTTAGTAGCCGATGCCCTTTCAAAGATAGAAATAAACCTCAAGGAAGTAGTAGACCCCGAGTTAGACTTAGATTTATTGTCAATTCTCCCGAACATAGATGAGGAGGTAGAATTGCGCAATAATGACGCAGACGATATACTTACGAATAATGACGTTAGGATTGACGAACAAGAAAGCGATACCATAAATACTCAGCATACGTCAGTAGAGAACCCAGTATTCACGATGCAAATTACCGAAAAACCAATAAATCAATTCAATAATCGCATAATAGCTAAATTAGGTGACAAATTCAACACAATTATTAAAAAACCCTTTTCCAAGCAATACCTATTAGTGACCATCAGAAGAGGAAACGAATTAGAAGATTTTTCAAAATTTATCAAGCAGTTCATAAATCCAAGCAATTTATGTGGTATCTACTTTAAGGATAAAGAACTTGAACCAAATTTTTTTGAAATTTGTCGACACTTATTTTATAACAAAATTAATATTACAAAGAGTAACATTTTAGCATTAGACGTAGAAAACCCCGAAAAGCAGGCAAAAGTAATTAACGAATACCATTCAGAAAATCACAACGGCGTAACGGAAACGTAGGAACATCTTAAATGTAGGTACTACTGGCCCGATATGAAAACTAGGATAAATAAATTAATAAACGAATGCGAGACGTGCCTTAGTAATAAGTATGAAAGAAACCCCCGTTTTCAGGACCCTTAGTAGCAAAAAAGACCATTTAATGTGGTTCACATAGATACCTTTAGTTTCGAGGGTAGTAAGTTCTTGACCATAATCGACCTCTTCTCCAAATATACGCAAGCTTATTATATAAACGACGTAATGGGAATAACTATATCAAACAAATTAAGACACTACTTTGCACATCATGGTTTTCCAAGAAAATTGGTCTGTGACGAAGGAAAAGAATTTAAAAATAATCTTTTTCAGGAATATTGTAAATTATTAAAAATAAACTTACATTTTACCACTAATTATAACAGCTGTTCGAATTCACCGATAGAAAGCGCCCATTCAACCCTTCTAGAAAAAATTCGAGTATTAAAGAGTAAGGATAAGAACGAAACACACCCGAATCTTATGACGAGTCCGCACAATTATTGAAACTTCCTATCACTACACCTGACCTATTATTATTACAGTTGACAAACTTAAATTTTATAGACTATTCTATATTAACACTGATGACAAAAGTAATTTTCTTGAAAAAGAACCATTCGTGAAAGTGGCATTAAAAAATGGCGAGAATTTAATCGTGAAAAATGACGACTGATAGAGCTTCCTGGTCAAAGGGAGTATGCTGCAAGCCATGGAAAATGTAAAGTCGAAAAAAATATCTCTTCGGAAAGCAGCCAGAGCTTATGGGATTCCTTTAGCAACCCTACATAAATGAATAATTAAACGACAAGAAGACATAGATCTTGGGCGTTTCAAACTAATATTTAATTATGCTCAAGAGAAAGAACTGAAAGAACATTTGCTGTCATAGGATAAACTATTTTATGGTATAAACTTAACAGGATTTCCAAAGATTGCATTTGAAAATGCAGAAGTAAATAAAATACAACACAATTTTAATAAAGACAAAAAATAGCAGGTAAGCAAGGGGCACAAAACTTTCTAATACAAGTAGGTTTATCAATTCGAACTCCAGAAGCAACGTCCTTCTCAGGACTGACCAAGAACACCTGAAGACGAGAGTATATCAAAACTCCCGAAACGTAGTGTGATATACACCCTAGACAGTGGAAAAAGTCCGATAAAACATATCATATAAGATTGTCTAGAGAACATTGTATAAATGTAATAACCTTACCATCCCATACCACAAACCGGATGCAGCCTCTCGATGTGACAGTTTTTGGTCCCTTCAAATTGTATTTAAACCAGAAAATGGACAAGTGGATGACTAAACAATCCAGAACGACAGATCACAGAATATGATATGGGTCCCATGATAGGTGCTGCACTTAAGAAAGCTGCAACTCCGAACAACATTACCAGTGGATTTCAGAAGAGCGAAATACTCCCTTTTAATCCAGATGTATTCTCTGATGTAGACTTTGAACCAGCTAATGCTGTAAATGCTCATGAAATTCCTTGCTCATCCTCCAGCGTTCAGGATACTGCACATGAAGGTTCCCAGGACAATTTGGTCATTTAAAAAGAGCTCAATGTTTCAATAATTGAACTTTGGCCACTTCCAAAAGCCCAACATCAACCATCTACTAAAACACGGCAACAGCAAAAAGCAGAAATTATTACAAGCTCGCCCAAGTGCTTTAGAGAAGGAAGAACAATTGCGTTCCAAGAAATCTAGCTTAAGTAAAACAACACTTTTTGGTGGTCCAGATTGCGAACCTGGTCGTACGTTTAAACAAGAAGAAGATAGAAAAGAAAATAACATCAGAAATACAGCATGCAAATAAAAAACAACGTTTGCCAAATAAGTTAAATGGGGATAATAATGAAGATTGTGTTTGTATGTATTGTGAAGAAACAGTGCTTTCAATGGCGAATGCTGGATTTGTTGTGACAACTGCGGTAAGTGGTCTCAGGAAGCTTGTATGGATGCGGATACCACTTCATCAAAATTCATATGCGATTTAAACTTGGTTAGGTTTAACATGCCCGGTTGTGCTGCTGTAGCCTGCAGTAATTCAGCGACGAAAGGGTTCTTAATGAAGCGATTTCCAAAAAATCCGAGAAGAAGAAGGGAATGGTTCATTAAAACGAAATGAGACAAATGAACGCCAACTGATTTTTCTTGCTTATGCGAAGTTAATTTTGCATCTGAAATGGGGGACAAACAAGTATTGATGGTACGCGAAAATTGAAAGCAAATACTGTCCCTACGATTTCCTCTTTCCACCACTATAATATTTAAACAGAAAACATTCAGTTGAAAGATCACGTTTAATTTCAGAAAATGTTAAATTAGATGTAGTAGTAAAACCAGTAAAACCTGCATTTGAAAGAACGTCTTCAATTT